>PIJE02002264.1:0-10000 GCA_002895965.2 Coryphaenoides rupestris
AGAGAGAGATAACACACAATACCCACATCACACACAACACACAAAAAAGACACACACAACACAACAACACAACAGACCAGTCAGACCAACACCCACACAAACACACACACAACAAACAGACAACAGACCACCTGATAACACAGACACACAGCACGACATCACAACACACCACAGCCACGCACGCACACAACACACACACAGACCAAAACAACGCAAACCACAGACTTGCAACAACACACACAAACACACACACACACCCACACCACAGACACGACCACAGATAACAGACACACACAGACAGCAACACAAGATAAACAAGGATAACACACACGAAGATCAAAAGAACCACACCACACAACCACACCGCCCGACACAAACAAACACACCAGATCAACAAAACCACCCATCCACACACCACCAGGCACACACACACACACACACACAGATAACACAAACAACACCCCATCACAACAACACACCAATTCACACACAACACACACTTACCCCCTCGCCAGACGGGATTATAAAAGAGAAGAGAGCCGTAGTCTCCGCACAATATGTTATTGAATACCATCAGGATTGTGATCGTAGCCTTTGGCGAGCGGACTAGGAGAGACGATGCAAGGAGATAAAAAAATGGAGCCAGCAGCACCGTCACCGTCACCAGGAGGATCTTACACACACATCTCTTCGTTCGTCCGTCCCCGGGGGTCCACACACACACAACACCACGACACACACACACACCACACCACAACACAGGCGCGCGCACCAACCAATCACAGAGAGATATGAAAAGCCATCCCGAATGTGCACCAACATCCCAATTGCAGTGATTCATATCTGCAAACACACCACCACACTCACACACAGACCACCACACAACACACACACTCACACACACACCAGACTCACAACACACAAACAACACACACAGACTCCCACACAGACTCAACACACACACACACATCCCACACACAGACTCAGCTACACAGACACACCAACACCACACATAACAACACCTCACACACACATCCCACACTCCACTACAACCCAAACACACACACACACCACAATCAAGATATGGTGCAAGAGCCAGAGACAGAAACATGAAAAGAGAACGAGAATTCTGTGTATGACAGATGGGAGGGAGGAAGGAGAGAGAGGGAAGAGAAAGGGTGGGAGAGAGGGAGGGGGAGGGGAGAGAGGGAGAGAGAGAAGAGAGAGAGGAGAGAGAGAGGAGAAGAGGAGAGGAGAGAGAGATGAGGAGAGAGAGGAAGGGCCGGGAGGGAATAGAGGGAGGGGAGGAGAAAGGAAGAGGGGAGGGGAGAGAAGAGGGGGGAGGGAGGGAGAGAGGTAAGGAGGGAGGAGAGAGAGAGGGAGGAGAGAGAAGAGGAAGAGGAGGGAGAGAGAGAGAGAGGAGGGGGAGAGTTAGAGGGAGAGGGAGAGAGAGAAGAGAGAGGAAGAGAGGAGTGAGGGAGAGAGAGAGAGTAGGGAGAAGGGAGGGAGGGAGGACAGAGTTTGGCTCAGCAGTGGGTCACGCTTAGCAGATTAGCGCCCGTCTTTAGCGATGTGCGATAACCAACAAACGCACTACACACACTTTTTACAGCAACAACACAACAACACATGTGCAAATATGTGGGCAGAGTTGCTAAGCTAATCCTACCCACGTCGCGCGGTGGATTACTTCGAGTGCGCGCGTTGGTGTTGCGGAAGCGGCTACGCTACGGGTAACACTAATTACGGGGGCAGGGGGAGGGTTACGGTCGTCGCACGCGCTGCATGGCGCACCGCCGGCAACACATACATGTAGATCACATAGATGTGTAGCAAGTGTTAGCACGACCCACACACACATACATACATTATACTGTATGTGTGTGATGTGTGTGATGTGTGCAGTCCGATTATAGCTTGACCGAATATATATTCTTACATAATACTTTGAGGTGTGTGTTTAGATGTTTGTGTTTGTGTGTGTATTTGTGTAGTGAGCGTGTGTGGTGTGTGTGGGTGTTGTGTGTATAGACGTGTGTGTTGTGGCAGATGCGTGTGTATGTGTGTATATGTGGTGTGCGTCGTACTGGTAATAGCACAGTGTGGCCAACGATAATACACAAATATAGTGTGAGTGTGGTGATGTGTGGTGTGTGTGGTGGTGTGTAATATGTGATTTGGTTTAGTTGTTTTGTGTTGAATTGTGTTGTTTGTTGTGGTGTTGTTGTATCTTATTATCTGTTGAGTTGTGAGTATTTGTTGTGTGTGTGTGTGTGTGTATTGCTTCAAGGTGTGCTATTGTGTTGTTTTTGTTTGTTTGTGATGTGTATGTGTGTGTGTGTGCATATCTTCCAGGGGTGTGTGTGTCGTGCATGGTGTGTGTGTGTGTGTGATGTGCATGTGTGCGTGCATTCAAGTAGTTGCAACGTTCTTACTTGTGCGTTTTTTGACTCAAGACAGGGCGAGGAGCTTCCTTCCATAATTCTTCATTTAAGCCCCCCCCCCCCCCCCCCCCCCCCCCCCCCCCCCCCCCCCCCCCCCCGCCCCCCCCCCCCCCCCCCCCCCCCCCCCACCCCCCCCCCCCCCCCCTTTCACTCATAATTCAATTCTCTCTCGGAGCCAAGACCATGTCATCTTAATCTGGCAGGTAGATTACGCCGCATCCCACACAGGACTGCTAATGCGGGAGGGAAGGGAGGAAGGAGGCTCGGGCCCATTGTGTTGTGTTCTGCTCCTGCTTCAAGCTTGGCTGGGGCCGGCCAAGAGATTGCTTTTTTCGGTTTTGCAAGGAGGCGGGCGGATGGGAGGCGGGACGGGCAGGCGGGATGGGAGGCGGGATGGGAGCCGGGATGGGAGGCGGGATGGGAGGCTGGATTGCTCTGCCACTCGCGTTCCCCCCCGGAAATTCCTCCGCTTTTCATCCCGGACTGGAAGCATTTCTTCCGGCCGCTACCCCACCTCGGGACTCGGGACGTACACCACCACCACCACCATGACCAACGCCACCGCCACCCACGCACACCATCACCACACGCACCGATCATCACCAACCATCGCACACACCACGCCGGCCACAAGGAAGACAGACTCTGTATGCTGCTTCCGAAATGCGTTGGAATGCGTCGGAAACCGGCTTCCGACGCTTCTGTTGGGTTCTTTTCGTTCGTTTGACTTTTCCAATGCAGGCTGGAGAAGTCACTCTCCGAATCCGGTGTATGGCGTGAAAAGCCCTCCCAGGCCCCGCCCCCCTCCTCAGCGATAGGGTAAACTAGTGGGGGGTATGAAGGAGGGGGGCGGAGCTTGGAGCCGCGCCCAGATCTCGGCAGGTTGATGGACAGCCCCGTATACTCTAGTACCGCGCACGCAATATCACCAGTTCGTGGAACTATACGAGGTAGAAGTGAAATCGGATCACTTCTGGAGACGCGTACAGAGGACTTAACAACATCGACCAGGCTCGAACGAGACCGAGAGAGATCCTCACACGCTGCACGGACACAAGCTGACCAGTAATGAGTAGATCTTGAGCTGCGGTGGGGGGGGGGGGGGAGGGGGGGGCCTTATGCTGGCCGCCACCGGCCACCGCCAGTCGGCCGCCGCCATCTGATTGGCTGCACGGTTGCCAAAACTAACAAACCGGTTAACATACACGACGCACGCTCTCCGACAGATCCGGCTTGTTGGGTGAATAAAACATGATTATGAGTGTTGGTCGTTAGTCAGTAATCAGCTGGAGAGGAGCGGGGGGGGGGGGGGGGTCGGGTGGAGGCAGCAGCAGCAGCAGCAGAGTGGCAGGTGTGTGAGCTGTGTGTGAGTTGTTTGTTGTTGTCGTCCGTTGTCGTCTCCCCCCCGCCGTGCGAAAGACGAGAAGATGGCCCGTGGCTTCTCTGTGGATTAAAGATAAACCGTTCGCCACAGCACCCGCTGCCTTCATCCGCCGGGCGAGACTCCTTGAACGCCGGCCTCCCCTTCGACCTGACGGCATCTCATACGTAAGCCGACGCATTCGATGCTACGTTTGTTTATAATTATTGCACGACGCCACACAGCTCTCTCTCTCTCTCTCTCTCTCTCTCTCTCTCTCTCTCTCTCTCTCTCTCTCTCTCTCTCTCTCCGATTACTTACGCACAAATTAAGTCAATTATGTGTGGCCGGTGGAGAGACGGATGGACAAACCGAATCACATTCGCCACGATTATTGCTAATCACTCACGAGACGCGAGATAGATCGACGGATAATCACTTGGCATCTCCTTATTAAGACTTATTTCCATCTCCATCTCCACGCGAGTTATTCTCAGCAGGCAGGCTCCGCGTCGGTCCCGACCACACACACACACACACACACACACACACACACACACACACACACACACACACACACACACACACACACACACACACACACACACACACGCACACACACACACACACACACACACACCCACACAGACGGCCTGCTGAGCACAATTAATTCATCGTGTTCCAGAGACCCGAAGACCACAGTGTGTGTGTGCAGCGTCGGACCAGCTGTAGCTCGCCGCCGCCGAGGAGCCGAGCCGAGCCGAGCCCCGGAGATGACGGCATCGCTGAGGCGTTCCGACGGCGAGATGAAAAGGCGGTAGGTAGGTGGGACCGCGAGGCCTCCCGGGTTTGGGGTTTGCGAGTCCCGTCTCTGCGCGCGCACGGCGGGGGAGGGGGGCGGGGGGGGGGGGGGGGGCGGGGTTTCAGAGGCCCCGCCCCCGCCCCCGCCTGGCCCCGGCTAATGAAAAGCAGAACCCTGCGCAGCATTCCTGAGGGAAGCTGCCCAGCAAACAAACAAACAAACAAACAAGCAACCACACCAGACGATATATGAGAGCCGATGATAGAGAGAGAGCCGGCACAATAAGAACCACCGCAACAACAACAACAACAACAACAACAACCATTACAGTATAGAGTGAGTCGGCCGCGGCGTGCCTGAGTAGAATGCGTGGAACCTTGTTTTTTTTTTTTGGAAGGGGGGGGGGGGGGGGGGGGGGGGGGGGGGGATCTTTTGTGTGTCTGTGGGGAATGACAAAAGCAGGTCATTACCGCCCGCGCCGCCCACACCGCCGCCGTCGCCACGCCGCTCTCCAACGAGCGCACACACACACACACACACACACACACACACACACACACACACACACACACACACACACACACGCACACACACAACACCGGACCGCTGGA
This sequence comes from Coryphaenoides rupestris, assembly GCA_002895965.2. NCBI lineage: Eukaryota > Metazoa > Chordata > Actinopteri > Gadiformes > Macrouridae > Coryphaenoides > Coryphaenoides rupestris. Next base: position 5,218 of record PIJE02002264.1, read on the forward strand.
AAGTTCACACGGTTCACGGTTTGAGCTCGACCTTTCGGCGCAGACGGCCGACAGACAGCCCTGGAGAGCGTGGTCTGCTCTCCAGCTTCCTCGCCGACGACGATATTGCTCCGGGCGGAGGGACCGTTGTGCTCCTCACTTTTACTTTATCGCAGATGGCAGCGAACGGCCGGTGCCTTTTTTTTTTATGCTTCTTTTCTTTCTTTTTTTTTTATGGCCAGAGACTCACCCAAAAAAATGAAAATAAGAAGGCGAGGGGAACATGGCCCCTTTTTCATGGAAACTCAAGCAAGCAGGCGAACATGTGATGAAATCCTCGTGGGAAGAGTGAGATCACAGGCCGATCACAATAGTTAGTGTGTTCTTTCATCCCCGCGGCTCCACGCTCCATCTCCTCGCATCACTCCTGACTCCAGAGGACTAGAGAGGTGTCCTCATCCCTCCTCCTCCTCCTCCTGCCCCTACTTCTCCTCCTCCTTCTCCCTCCCTCCTCCTCTTTCTCCGTTCTCCTCTTCCTCCTCCTACCCCTCCCTTCTTCTCCTTCTCCCTCTCTCCTCCTCTTTCTCCGTTCTCCTCTTCCTCCTCCTACCCCTCCCTCCTCCTCTTCCTCCTCCTACCCCTCCCTTCTTCTCCTTCTCCCTCCCTCCTCCTCTTCCTCCTCCTACCCCTCCCTCCCTCCTTCTCCTCCTCCTACCCCTCCCTCCTCTTCCTCCTCCTACCCCTCCCTCTCTCCTTCTCCCTCCCTCCTCCTCTTCCTCCTCCTACCCCTCACTCCCTCCTTCTCCTCCTTTCTCCTCTTCCTCCTCCTACCCCTCACTCCCTCCTTCTCCTCCTTTCTCCTCTTCCTCCTCCTACCCCTCACTCCCTCCTTCTCCTCCTCCCTCCCTCTCACCCACCTCCTCCACCTCCTCCTCCTCCTCCTCCTCCTCGCCTGATCGCTTCATTTCCAGTCCCCTCCTCTCCTGGCAGAGGCAGCAAAGGCCGCTTGCCTTCCCCAAACACTCCCCCTCCACTCCCACCCCCCCCAACCCCTTTGTGGGCCTTCCAGCGGCTCGGTCCAGGCAGACTAAGGGGGAGGGAAGGGGGGAAGACGAGGGGGGAGAGAGAGAGAGAGAGAGAGAGAGAGGGAGAGACTCAGCAGGATCAGTCAGACGTGCTTTTCCACCTCGGCTTTCTTCTTCTTCTCCTCCTCCTCAGCTTTCCGATCCTGTCCAGCGGCTAAGCAGCGTTCCCTTCCCTGTCTCTCTCCCTCTCTCCCTCTCTCCCTCTCTTTCTCTCTCTTTCTCTCTCTTTGTCTCTCCCTCTCTCTCTCTCTCTCTCTCTCTCTCTGCTTATATTCCCTGGGCTTGGCGTGAATGATGTTGACCTTGTTTTGGCTCCGTCGAACTGCTGGACTGTCTAGCTCAGAGACCCCACACAGTGTAGGATTTTGTGAAGCAGGGAGAAATGGAGGTGTGTTGTGTGTGTGGCGTGTGTGTTGTGTGTTGGTGTGAAGAGAAGGTGAGGATGGTGGGAGGGTGAGGAGGTGGGAGGTGGACGGAGGGGAGATTCTGTACTCTGTAACCTCAGAAGAATCTGTCGGCGCTCTCATGTGTCTCCGTTGCGGTGGAGGCTCGGGGAACAATGCGGCCCTGTGAGAGCCAGAAGTGTTTTAAGTGGTGTGTGTGTGTGTGTGTGTGTGTTGCGCCGCGTGTGTTGTGTGTGTGCGTGTGTGTGTGTGCGTGGTGTGTGTGCGCGGTGGGACCAGGTGTCTCTCTCTCTCCCCAATGGACCTCCCAAACCCCTCCCCCCAAACCCCTGTCTCACAGCACCGGGGGGGGGCGGGGGGGCGGCGGCAGCATGTGGCGTCCAGAGAGCCGACACGTTCAACCGCACGTCACGACGATACGTCCTCTGGTCCATCAGAGAGAGTCAGAGAGAGAGAGAGAGAGGAGACGGCGGCCACAGTGAGAGTGAGTGACAGAGTTATCTCCACATATCAACCACACCGGGAGATATAAAAACCACGTCCCCCCAGAATGCATCTGGCCCCCCCCATCTCTCTCTCTCTCTCTCTCTCTCTCGGTTTCTCCAGACGTCTCCCAGCCTGTCTCCTCGTTCCAAGTCCTTCGCGCTTCACAGGGTGGCCCGATATAAATACACTCGCGTGCAGCTTGTTGTGTGCAGACGTGCGGCTCGGACGGCCTTTGGCTGCCGGATCTGAGAGACCAAGTGTGGGACGTTCGTTAGTTAGTTAGCCAGCCGAGCTCTGAGAGGACACGGGCCGCGGCTAAATATAACGACGCCGCTCACCTCGGCTACGGCTCTCTCCGCGGCCGCGATAGCGCCGTCGCCGGGGGCCACCGGCGTCGCACGAGAGTCCCCGACCAGAGAGACAGCTGACTAGTGCGGTAGCTGCGCGATGGCGGCGGCGGCGGCGGTGGCGGGGCGGTGCCAGAGAGCGATCAGTGTCAAAGGCTGGGCTGCGTTCAGAACCTGCGCTTAAATATTTAATCGGGACAAGTAGCAGGCGATCGTCGACATCCGCCGCCATTAAAGATTCAACGCCTGACCCGAGACACGATGTCTGAAATATCAAAAATCTGTGCTCCGCACAACGGAGGGAAAGAAAACCAACACGGCACTCGACCGCTTTTTTTTACCATGCCAGGGTCAGGGTCAAGGATGAAAGATAAATACACACACAACACACATGCGTGCACACACACACACACACACACACACACACACACACATACAAACACACACACCAAAAAAAGGCCAACGTTTGACACTCACACATCCATCACCGCTGATGGTGTGTGAGGAGGTGGGGGGCGCGGAGTGGGCTCCCAGCGAGGTTAAGAGGCTGGGAGGCTGCCTAACCAGCCACCACCACGCTGGCAGTGTACACACACACACAGACACACACACACACACACACACACACACACACACACACACACAGCCTCGCCTCGCACCCGGGGCAGCGAGGCCCCGCCCCCCTCTCTCTCCGTCACATGGGCCAATCATAACGTGGACCACCGTGACGGAGTTCATTACCACTAGATCCACTTTGGTGAGTTTTTGTATATATAATTATATATTTTTTTATAGATATTTTTTGCATACAGATTTGTTTGTGTGTACTGCCTACGACGACCGTGACATGATTGTTGACGGAGGATCGAGGTTCTCCGAGACAGACAGAAAGAAAGAAAGAAAGAAAGAAAGAAAGAAAGAAAGAAAGAAAGGGGAAGAAAATGGAGGCCAGGAACACACAGAGGTTTTTATAGAACAAGTGTGGCTCGTGATGGCGGAGGAAAATAATAAATATGCCATCAGGCTACCGCGTGCCCACTGGTGTGATGCTGGGACGCTGTATTTCAGCCGGTTCATTCACTCTCTGGGAATGACAGCCCAGCGTTGTGGGGACCGGGAATCTGCAGACGGTATTTTCATATCTTTCTGTGTGGATGTTTGAACGTTGTGTGTGTGTGTGTGTGTGAGAGTGTGTGTGTGTGTGTGTGTGTGTTTGCATGTGTGTGTGTGTGTGTTGTTCGTGGGCGGGGAGGCTGTGGGTGTATGCATGCATTCCATGTATGTGTGCAAGCAAGGTCTACGTCAATAATCTATAGTCCTGTGGTGTGGTGGCACAATCTTGGTGTGTGTGTGTGTGTGTGTGTGTGTGTGTAACTCTGGGCACGCACACACACACACACACACAATAACAATAACGCACACACACTCAAACGCACACAAACACACACACACACACACATACGACAACTAAACACACACAACAACGCACACTACACACAACACACAAGATAGAAGATGCAGATACCGGCCAGAGGCTTTGACCACGGCTGAGTGCCGGTGGACAGTGAGCGGGTTCAGAATGGTGAGGATCGATGAGGAGCGACTGAAGAAGCCGAGGACCGCCATTCCCACGCCCGGCCCGTCGCCCCCGCGTCAACCCGCGCCACGGAAGCCATAATCCTGCAAACACGCCGTGACGTCCACCACACACAGCACACACAACACACACACATCACACACAACACACAACAACACACACACACACACACACACACACACACACACACACCCATAAATAATCCTGTCAGGAGTCCGCCTCCGGTGAGACGATTTCCCGCCTCCTCTGCTCACGCTCACAAATAGAGAACACTAAATAATTAAAGGAAATAATGCGAACAAATACAGGGGTGGGTGCCATCGTGATCCATGTCACGCTGGAACCCTGGTTACCCGTGGACCTGGAACCTGGAAACCCTGCGACCTGCGGAACCCTGGCACGCTCGTAACCTGGCATTTCCTGGACCTGGTACTGGAACCCTGGTACCCCTGGAACCCTGGCATCGTAATCCATGGCACCCTGGAACCCTGGTACCCTGATGCCCTGGAACCCTGGTACCCTGGTACCCTGGAACCCTGGAACCCTGGCATCGTGATCCATGGCACCCTGGAACCCTGAGGCCCAGGAACCCTGGCATCCCTGGTACCCTGGCACCCTGGAACCCTGGCACACCGATTGCCCTGGAACCCTGGAACCCTGATGCTGTGCGCTAACGGTAACGGTGACAGAGGGGAGAGAGAGCGTTCCCGGCAACACCCGGTTATATCCCCGTGTCCGTGGACGTAGGACACGGGGATATAACCGGGTGCTGCCGGGTGGATCGATCGAACTGTCAAACCATCGATCAATACGAGCCGTACGTCTGTCCAGGTCTCTCCACCTATCGCACCATCTATCAATCAATACATGTTGTATATCCTCCAC
>PIJE02002264.1:12500-22500 GCA_002895965.2 Coryphaenoides rupestris
TAGGAAGAGGAAGAGGAGGAGGGCTGTTTGGCTGTTTCCAAACACCCTTCATCGCCCCTCTGTCAGCGCCGAGGAGACGGAGACACGAACGCCTCCTCCTCCTCCTCAGGTCTTCCACACCAATTACTACCATCCCACCAAGCTACTCTCTACCTCTCTCTCTTCTCTCTCTACCCCCTTCTCTCTGTCTCCACCTCCCTCCCTCTCTCGTATCTCTTCCTCTCTCCCTCTCTCTCCCCCCTCTCTTTCCCCATCTCCACCTCTCTCCCCCCCCTCTGTTTCTCCATCTCTCCATCCCTCCCTCTCTTCCCCCCCCCCACTATCTGTCTCTCTATCGCTCCCCTCCTCTCTCTCTGTCCCCTCTCCCCTCCTCTCCCTCTCTCTCTCCCCCACCTCTGTTTCTCCATCTCTCCATCCCTCCCTCTCTCCCCCCCCACTATCTGTCTCTCTGTCTCTCCCCTCCTCTCCCTCTCTCTCTCCCTCCCTCCATCTCTCCCCCTCCATCTCCCCCCCCCCCCCCCATCCTCCCCAGGGGCTGGGAGGCTGTCAGATGTGTGATGCGGAGGAACGCTGAGATATTGAAGGTCGACGGCTCCACACTTAACCTTATTTCCTGAAAGAATCCAGCCTGGCCTCTCTGCATTACTCCCCACACATCCTCCTGACTGCCGTCCATTTTTAATAGGCTGTGTGTGCGTGTGCGTGTGCGTATGCGTGTGTGTGTGTGTGTGATTGTGATTGTGTGATTGTGTGTGTGTGTGTGTGTGTGTGTGTGTGTGTGTGTGTGTGTGACGGACTGAGCAACAGCGCGGGCTACGATGGCGTTCGATGAACCGCGGGGTAAAGAACGGGTACACATCTGGACGAGCGCAGGAAAGCCACAGTCGTGCGATATTGTCATGGACACAAAGTGAGGAAAGGCCAGATTAGCCCACATATCCGGACGGAGGGGTCGGCCTCCCCCCTCCCCTCCGTTGGCCCGGCGACCGACCGACCGACCGGAGGGACCGCCGGACGAAGAGGAGGAAGAGGAAGAGGAGGAAGAGACAAGAGAGAGAGAGAGAGAGAGAGAGACAAAAGCAAAGTGCATTCGAGGGACAGTGGGGAGGTCATCACGATAGCATGGATCAGAGGAAATGACTGAGAGAGAGAGGAGAGAGAGACTAAGATGGGGGGAAGAGAAGAGGGAGGGACAGAGATAGAGAGAGAGAGATAGACAGAGAGAGAGAGACACGCCGACAGAGAGAGAGAGAGACAGGCAGAAATAAAGAAAGAAAGAAAGAAAGAAAAAGAGAGAGAGAGGGAGAGAGAAAGAAAGACACAGAGAGAGAGAGAGAGAGAGAGAGATGATAGAGAGAGGAAGAAAGAAAGACATGAAGAGAGAGAAGAGAAGAGAGGAGAGAGAGAGAGAGAGAGAGAAAAGGGAAACAAAGGGAAAAAGGAAAACAGAAAAAAAGGAAAAAAATTGAGGTTTGCTTTCCTTAAACGAGGAGGAAGGAGGAGGAGGAGGAGGAAATGGGATCATGAGATGAAGGGAGGAAGAGAAGAAAAATGGCCCACCAGGGCAGGAGGTGAGGCTCCTCAGAGGAGATTAAGGATCATCTGCATTTTAGCCTCTTGGATCTGCTGCCTTGCAACCACCCTCCTCTCCCGAGACCGGGGCCATCCACCCAAACACCACCCACCCATTCAAACACCACCCACCCACCCACCCACCCATGCTCAGAGAGTGACTCATGAGTGTGTGTGTGTTGTGTGTGTGTAGATGGGTTGGGAGGTGGAGCGGGGTGGGTGGGTGTAGACAGAAGCACCTCAGACGAGACAGAGATGGAGCTTTAATAGGGTGCTACGCTAGGGAGAGCGCCATGTGATTCCTCCCCCCCCCCCCCATCAAACCATCACCACCCACACACACACACACACACACACACACACACACACACACACACACACACACACACACACACACACACCCCTAAACTGGTGAATGGAACAATAGGCCGTTTGAAGGCGACTGGAACAACGCAGCAGAACACTTTGTAGTCGTACTGGTTCCATGTCAGCCAGGGACTTCAGTGCGCTCTGCGTGTGTGTGTGTGTGCGTGTGTGTGTGTGTGTGTGCGTGTGTGTGTGCGTGTGTGTGTGTGTGTGTGCGTGTGCGTGTGTGTGTGCGTGTGTGCGTGTGTGTGCGCTTAGCGCAACGATCGCGCCGGGATTTCACCCCTAATCCTAATTCATAAAAGACTTTCCAAAAAGGGGATTGTTTTCTTCTCGCCACACTGAACATTCTGTTGCCACGGTTCCCCGCAGCCCCGTTGCTTCCGACTTCTTACCGAGCATTAGCCTCGCGCAGCCGGCGTACGTCAACCGCGGACGTCAAAGTTAATCGCCCGGGTTTAGCTTCGACGACACCCCGCTGACCTTTCGTCGAGGTCCGGCGCGTTAATTTTATGCTCTGCGGCCGTTCTAATTTTATGCTTTTATGGACGCGCACATTCTCGCAGAACGTTTCCGCTCTCGGTCCGGCCGGGTCGACACGCGCGAAGGAATTAGAGAACAGACAAGCGGGCAAACATATAGACTGCAAACGTTGACGTGTGAATATTTTGTTCTGTGACTGACGGGGGGCTAATGAATTGTCACCGATGTGCCAGGCGACCGGCAGGGTCTCTCCCCTGTTGCCTCATGTGTGTGTGAGTGTGTCTGTGTGTCTCTACTTCCCCGGATGAAACGTGAGAAATGGGCCAATTTGCAGCTCAGTGCTGCTGTGTTGCCTCTCCTGAGAGACACACAACACTACGGATGGAGCATGAAGGAGATGCAGAGGAACACCGAGACAGATGAGATGGAGAGGATTCACTCACACGTCGGAGGATCGGGGAGAGAGAACTGAGAGGAACTGAGAGAGAGAGAGAGACGTGGGCGACGGGCGAGCGAGATGTTCCCAACAAAATCGGGTGTCATCTCCAAGGGGAACACCAAAACAGTGCTGGGATTTCAATCGAAGGCTTTAACTTTGAGTTCACTGACTCACTCGGGGGTGTCACTGGTCCTCTTGAGCGCCTCCCCCCCTCCCAGCATCAGCAGGTCGTCCTCCCGTGGCGCGACGGAGCCTCGGCGGCGTGACGGAGCCTCGGCGGCGTGCCGGCGGCGCTGAAGAGGTTCACTCTGTTACTTATGAACGATACGCTGGAGTCGGACAAGAGAGGAGAGCCGGAGAACCGAAGCGCCGAGGAAGAAAGACGAGAACTAGGAGGTGCTGCTGCTGCGGCATCTGCTGCTAATTACGTGTGCAGCTGAACTCATCTGTACTGTGCAAACCCAACCAGACTCTTCTTCTCCCTCAGAACACTGTAATGCTATTCATTATTATTATGCATGTTAGCATCATAGCGCTTAGTGCTGTCCTACACATTGAGCAACGTAACGCGACGGTCACAACGTCCAAGTGACCTTCTGCATACAAACGCTCCGTCTGACGGAGAACGATGGCGCTTTTAATAGCACGGTACGTATCCGGCGCTGCGGCACCGGCAACGGATCCGTCTTCTGCTTTTCAGAACCGGATCAAGCAGAAAAGTGTCTGGTGACATGTCTGTCTGCTCGCTCCGGCAAGGGGAGGGAGGGAGGGAGGGAGAGACAGAGAGAGACAGAGAGACAGAGAGAGAGAGAGAGAGAGAGCTTCGGTTTGACAGAGACAAAGCATTTAGCAGTTTTAGAACACCATCGACTGGCTGCTCCAGCCTGCAAGAAGACAAAACCGTGAGGTGGTGGAGGAAGTGGTGGGTGGTTGGGGTGGTTGGTTGGTTGGGTGGGGAGCAGAATCCTTCCCCTGCACACACACACACACACACACACACACACACACACACACACACACACACACACACACACACACACACACACACACTCTCCTTCCCTCCCTCTCTCTCGGGACGGGTTACATTTTCATTTCATAAGAATTGGGAAAGCACCATCTGTAATTAGATTACCCACGGATAGACGGATGCAGAAACCGCCCCTCACCGCCCCCCCCCCCCCCCCCCCCTCCGCGGTTAATTACCTCAAACGATATTCTAATCAGGCTTCAAAACTCGTGCCCCCCCCCCCCCCCCACCCTAGGCCCACCCTCTCCACCACACCCCACCCATGTGTCTTCATACAAATCAGCGGCCAATCGGATTCCTCTCCAGAACGTCCTCCGGGGACTCACCCTTTAGCAGCAACCCGCAGCGCTCCAGCCCTCAAACGAGATCATTTGATGTTAATTTTCCCAAACAGGAAAAGCACTTAAAGGACAAACAGCCGAGACGAGGGAGCGCGCACACGTGCGTCCGCGGCTAATGAGGAGAGCGGAAGTCGTGGGATGAATGCTGGACTCTCTCTCTCTCTCTCTCTCTCTCTCTCTCTCGCTCTCTCTCTCTCTCTCTCTCTCTCTCGCTCGCTCTTGTTCTCCCTCCCAAGACGAGCTTCCTCATCACCGGAAACACGAGGACGGGGAGCTGAATGGCGGGGGAGCGAGGGAGGCGAGGGGGGCGAGGGGGGGCGAGGGAGGTGAGGGGGGCAAGGGGGGGGCGCCACCGATGCCAGCCAACGAGATGTCACAAAACCGGCGTCGGGGAAGAGAACGCCGCGGGGGGGGGGGGGGGGCCTCCGCCGTCACCCACCAGCCTGCCGCTCCATCTGTCGAGCGAAACCACCGAGCGGATCGACGTCGGGCTCGCGTGGGACCGGATGGCGGTGGAGGAGGAGGAGGAGGAGGTGGAGGAGGAGGTGGTGGTGGCGGTGGTGGTGTTGGTGGTGCACGGGTGGCGCAGCCGCTGATCGATTTTATTGTTACGACATCATTAGGGACGACGACGGCGAGGAAAGATAAATTGCGGGAACAATGTGTCGAATCAAAGAAATACTCGGGAGCGCAATCACGCTGACGACGCTCAGGATCGATACATCATTACGTTTGCCTCCCTTTCATCGCATTTCATTACATTCTGATGGGAAATGTACTTCAAATGCCAAGTTATTTTTATTACGACGCAGACCGCGGCCACGTATGGATTAGAAGCAGGCAGCCGTCGATGAAACAAGAACAGCAAAGTGATTGCACTGCAATCAGTTTTTTAACACTGTGGCCCATACACACACACACAGGCTACTCATAACATAATCCTGTTGGAACCACCGTTGGTGCATTTAAAACATAGTTAATAAGGCTTGTGTACACAATGTAATGGTAACGCTGTCAGCCCATTGACTTGAATTACCTCCATCAGCCCTGTATTATAAAGCTCCAAAGAGAACCGTATGTCTTACGGACCTCTGCTAGATCGCTCCATTAACAACACAGAAATAAACATTCGTTTTAAAATGTAAAATAATCCACATATTGCCCTATTAGGCTGTGCAACTGTTTCCAACCAACGCCGACCGAATGAAGAATTAGCGACGATTTGCACCCGGCGCGATCGGACCGACCGGACAAACCCCGGCGAGACCCCCGGAACACACATCAGCACATCAGCTGTTTCTTTAACACAACACCTGCTCGCTCTCCACCCGAGACCACCGACAACCACAGCCAGAGAGCGAGCGTTCTCCCCCCCCCCCCCCCCGCTCCTCCACTCCTAACAAACAACAACTGTGGCCTCCCATTCTGCTGCGTGCGTAGACCGGAGAGAGAGAGAGAGACGCTGCCATGCCAGCCACCAGCCTCCCTCGAGTCAGCCAGTCAGCCAGTTAGCCAGTCAGCCAGTCAGCCAGTCAGCCAGTCAGCCAGTCAGCCAGTCAGCCTGCCAGCCCGCACACCTGCTCTGTCTCTGAGAGCCGGCGCTATTAGCCAAGAGCAGCACACACACACAGTCAGTACACAATGTATGTGTGGACAGGTGGAGACGAAGGGAAAGAAGGGGTGGACCGACGGAAGGTGCGTAGGGGGTCTGGTGGGGGTCTGGTGGGGGTCTGGTGGGGGTCTGGTGGTGGTTTGGTGGTGGTGGTGGGGGGGGCGAAATGGAATGGATTTGTTGGCTTGTAAATGTCAACAGCTACCCTCAGATCGACTACCGTCCGCGCCCGGGTCCAAATATGTATTCATAGTTTAGTGCCGGTGTTTGTGTGCGCGGCAAATGAAAGAGCGGGGGGGGGGGGGGGGGGGCTGGCGATAGAAGCCAGAGCAGTCGGGTAAGTAGTTTTTGCGTATACCTTGAGATCCTTATATCTGGTGGTCCTGGTTGGTAATCACGGGTGAGAGAGAGAGAGAGAGAGAGAGAGAGAGACGGCGCTAGGAGGAAGATTGCACACCGGCCACTTGTCTCTTCCTGCCACCCCGGAAAAACCATGCATAATTCACGAGGCAAAATGGCCATCAGCACAGCGATGTACACCCTGGGCGGCCGCGCGCTCTCCCCGGGGGGTCCTCGCACGCCGCCGCAACCACCGCTCCCGAGAAGTGATGTTTACTTCCCGCGGACGGGTGCTCGGCTCGGCGGTCTCCGGCTCCGTAACGGCTTCATCCAATCACAATCTTTAATGGGACAGCTGCGGCGCGCACTTCTCCCCGGCGCGGGTAGATGTGTCCACACACAACAACGACCACATCTACCGTTTCTAGCTTTTTCGCAGTCGCAACGCCCCCCCCACCCCCCCACCCCCACCCCCCACACACAACACACACACACACACACACACACACACACACCGCGTGACGAGAGGACGCAAAATCGCTCCAATGGCCTCGGTGTGGATAATTACACACCTGAGGCATTACCGCGACGGTTTGCCAAGTTGTGGGCTTCTCCCCTGCTTGCTGATTATGTGCCTTTTGTCTCGTTTTTTCTTACACCTCTGAATGGAGCTACTTGGGCACATTCAGACAGACGGACAGACAGGCAGACAGACAGACAGACAGACAGACAGGCATTCACCGGTCCGGACAGCACTTTTCCACGCAGGTGTTCGGTGGGAGCGACCGAGCGCAATTTCACGGTCACACGGTTTTGTCGCGGGGAGGGGCGCGGGGGGAGGGGGGCGACCGCTGGCTAAATATATCGGAAGTCACACCAGAGAGTTTAGCGTGGCTTGGGTGTACCCTCTCTGTTGATCGGGAGGGAGGGAGGGAGGGAGGGAGGGAGTCGTCTATATTTAAACAGCTAAGGCTCAGTCAAAGCCTGCGATTTCACAGTGGTAATTGGAGACCCCATGCCAGACCGGGAACAATATTTGCTCTCATGTGACCTCTGACCCCCCCCCCCCCGCCCCACCCACCACGGGGAGATGTGTTTCATGAGAAGAGTGGGGGGGTGGGGGAGATGAGGAAGGAAGAAGACTATAGTTTGTATCTCAGACGGAACGGGGAGAGGATGGTTTGCGTGCCGAGGCATCGATCGCGTCCTGTCAACCCTCGGGGAACATCACTCACGGCGTCTCGACAAACACTCGGCCGGCGGCGGCGGCACACGAAGACGGGCGGCTTTTCTTTTTTTTTAAACGCAGAAGAAGCCGTTTTTGTTTGTACGCGGCGAATATGCGTACACCACTGCATGTGCATAAATCGTGCCGCTCCCTTGAAGTCGTCTGTCAGTCAACAATTTACTGAGCGGACGGAAGAGAGCGCGGGGAAGCGTTTTAACGGCGAGAGGAACATCTAAACATGTGGGCGAGCGTCGTAACGCAGGCGACACAAAGGACAATTTTCACCTCACGAGACGACGACGACGACGACTCCCCAGAGGAAAGACGCAAGAAGACAGACACGAGATCGCGGTGCGTTCGTCTGCCCGTCTGGAAAAGACTAGATTGCGGCAACCGCATGTTTGACGGCGGGGGAGTCTGCGGCGACGCGTCTAATAGACCGCGATGGAAATCTGTCGTTAAATATATAAAGTGTGTGAGGCATCGAGTCATTATGGGGATAGCGGGTGGGGAGAGGGTGTGTGGATGGGGATGAGGATGGGGATTGAGGATGAGGATGGGTGTTTTCCTATCGTCCTCCTCATTAGAGTGTCTATTCTCTGTGAGCCTGTCAGTCTCTGCAGCCTGTCTGTCTGCCTTGTTAAGACCCCCGCGAATCACGGCAGCCCCTCTCGTCGGGAGACCAAAAAACCCGGGGAGAACACGGCGCACCGCTGGAACGCCGGCCATATCTCCCCAGATACACACACACATGCACACACGCACACACACACACACACACGCACACACACACACGCACACGCGCCAGGAAGGCACTGGAAACCACCACCACCACGAATAAATCCCCACCCACACCCAGAGCCAGCAGCTTGCCCGGGCTCCATCAGACACAGGAGAATGGGCCTCATTGGACTCTGCTGCTGCTGCTGCTGCTGCTGCTGCTGCTGCTGCTGCTGCTGGGGGAAAAATATCCTTCTCTTTCTCAGGTTGCTTTTTTTTCCGTCTCTTATTTAATTTACAGCCGAGCAGTAAAACCTTGGTGCCCCGGGTACAGTACAGCGACACTGCGCGTGTGCAGAGAGATGGGGTGAGCTAGGCTAGGCTAGGCTCGGCTAGGCTCGGCTCGGATCGGCTAAAGCCTCCAATGAGGAAACGCGCCAGCGACGTGCTCGGAAGGCTGTGCCATTTCCGTGACCCCAGCAGGGCCGGTCTGTCGAGACAGACGACGACGACGCGTCTGTCGCGTCTGTCCCGTCTGTCCGTCTGTCCCGTCTGTCCGTGGCCACGTCTTCCGTTTGTGCCAAAGCACCGCAGGACGGATACCCTCGGTGAACGAGTGAACAACAGCAGAAGAGGTGCTGGGGATGGTGGGTAGTGGTGGGTTTGCTCGAGAAAAAAGGGTAACTACCTGCATTACCGTGTGTGTTACTTCATTAAGTGCACAGTCGTCCGTCTTGACGTTGTGCTATTCAAGGACGTCGTTACTGTTCAAGGATGAATTGGCTGCTATTTCCCACAAGTCGACCTCGACCACGTATTACACCTCAAGTGACAATGCCTATTGTCCGCTCAGGTCTTACAGGGCAGGGTGCTGCCGAGTGCTTTGGGTGTCCGTCCAAGGAATAGAAAATGGAGGCGGGGACACACAAAGGCTCCTGTTAAGCCACGCAGACACTCTGGAGAATTGGGCTTTCAATGAACAGCTTAGGAGTCCCATCATGGACAAAAAAAAGGACGGAATTAGTGGGATTTAGGGGGGGCCTGGGTACAAGTCAGGGTGGCATTAGTGGCTCTCCTCACACATCTACATCCTGGTCCGGTCGGATCGCAGGCACACTTTTGGGACTCGTGAGTGTTGTATGTCACTCACACACAGCCGGTCCTGTGGTTTGGTTTGGATGAAGGCAGCTGCTAAGTGTGGCTCGGCGCAAGCTGCTTGCCCGAGCTGCAGGCCCGGCCCGCTGGTCCGGCTCCACGGGCGCTGGGGAGTCGTAACGGGAACGCAGGAACTGCGGTTTTGGCAGCGGCGGCCATGATAAACGTTTGTGAAATCGAGAGAAGCGCGCATGTTTTTCAGGGCCATACGCTCGAAGAAATATAACGAGAATAAATGAATGTGTCGGCACTCGCTGCAGCCAGAACACGCCGGCTCGCTCTGAAACACGGCTTTCCGGGACGTGGGTGAAGTACACGCGGCGGCGCAGCTTAACCGCCAGACAGAACTGAGCTTAGGGCCAATAGAAGACTCTTTCCACTTCATTAAAACTAAGCCGCTGTTTTCGAGTGGCCCGCCGAGGCCAGGGCCCCCGTCGTCCCCGGCGGAGACGCCCGGTGACAGGCACCTCCAGCACCCAGAGAGCAGCAGACCACACCCACCGCCCACCCGCGGAACAATGACCTCAATAAACCCAAACTACGGTTTCATTTACTCTCGCCAGCGCACTGACTCGGGGGGGGGGCCGCGGGGAAAAAGTGGCCGCAAATCAAAAATGAACACCGTGTGACTCTCTGAGAAAATGTATAACAAATGTTCCCGCCGACCCACAAATCAATCTTTCCATTTACCACAACGTTCATCCCAACATGCATCACA
>PIJE02002264.1:27500-47500 GCA_002895965.2 Coryphaenoides rupestris
AGGACCCAGGAACCAGGAACCAGGACCAAGGACCCAGGACTCAAGAACCGAACCAGGAACCACCCAGTACCCAGGAACCAAGATATGGCCGGCGTTCCAGCGGTGCGCCGTGTTCTCCCCGGGTTTTTTGGTCTCCCGACGAGAGGGGCTGCCGTGATTCGCGGGGTCTTAACAAGGCAGACAGACAGGCTGCAGAGACTGACAGGCTCACGGAGAATAGACACTCTAATGAGGAGGACGATAGGAAAACACCCATCCTCATCCTCATCCCCATCCCCAGACCTGCCTCCCCACACACACACCCTCTTCCCCACCCGCTATCCCCCATAATGACTCGATACCTCACACACTTTATATATTTAACGTCAGATTCCATCGCGGTCTATTAGACGCGTCGCCGCAGACTCTCCCGCCGTCAACATGCGGTTGCCGCAATCTAGTCTTCCGGACGGGCAGACGAACGCACGCAATCTCGTGTCTGTCTTCTTCTTGCGTCTTCCTCTGGCGGAGTCGTCGTCGTCGTCGTCGTCTCGTGAGGTGAAAATTGTCCTTTGTGTCGTCTGCGTTACGACGCTCACCCACATGTTTAGATGTTCCTCTCGCCGTAAACGCTTCCCCGCGCTCTCTTCGTCCGCTCAGTAAATTGTTGACTGACAGACGACTTCAAGGGAGCGGCACGATTTATGCACATGCAGTGGTGCAGTATTCGCCGCGTACAAACAAAAACGGCTTCTTCTGCGTTTAAAAAAAAAGAAAAGCCGCCCCGTCTTTCGTGTGCCGCCGCCGCCGCCGAGTGTTTGTCGAGACGCGTGAGTGATGTTCCCCGAGGTTGACAGGACGCGATCGATGCTCGGCACGCAAACCATCCTCTCCCCGTTCCGTCTGAGATACAAACTATAGTCTTCTCTTTCCTCATCTCCCCACCCCCCCACTCTTCTCATGAAACACATCTCCCCGTGGTGGTGGCGGGGGGTGTGGGGGTGGGTGGGGTCAGAGGTCACATGAGAGCAAATATTGTTCCCCGGTCTGGCATGGGTCTCCAATTACCACTGTGAAATCGCAGGCTTTGACTGAGCCTTAGCTGTTTAAATATAGACGACTCCCTCCCTCCCTCCCTCCCTCCCTCCCTCCCTCCCTCCCGATCAACAGAGAGGGTACACCCGAGCCACGCTAAACTCTCTGGTGTGACTTCCGATATATTTAGCCAGCGGTCGCCCCCCTCCCCCCGCGCCCCTCCCCGCGACAAAACCGTGTGACCGTGAAATGCGCTCGGTCGCCCACCGAACACCTGCGTAGAAAAGATGCTGACCCGGACCGTTTTTTTAGCGCCGCGAATGCCTGTCTGTCTGTCTGCCTGTCTGTCCGTCTGTCTGTCTGAATGTGCCCAAGTTGCTCCATTCAAAAACGAGACAAAAGGCACATAATCAGCAAGCAGGGGAGAAGCCCACAACTTGGCAAACCGTCGCGGTAATGCCTCAGGTGTGTAATTATCCACACCGAGGCCTAACGCTCGCCGTGCGTCCATTGGAGCGATTTTGCCGTCCTCTTGTCACGCGGTGTGTGTGTGTGTGTGTGTGCGTGTGTGTGTGTGTGTGTGTGTGTGGGAGAGGGGGGGGTGTCAGGACAAAGTAGGTAGAAAAGCGGTACGCGTTACAACTCTGAAAAAGCTAGAAACGGTAGATGTGGTCGTTGTTGTGTGTGGACACATCTACCCGCGCCGGGGAGAAGTGCGCGCCGCAGCTGTCCCATTAAAGATTGTGATTGGATGAAGCCGTTACGGAGCCGGAGACCGCCGAGCCGAGCACCCGTCCGCGGGAAGTAAACATCACTTCTCAGGAGGCGGTGGTTGCGGCGGCGCGCCGAGGACCCCCCCGGGGAGAGCGGCGGCCGCCTCAGGGTGTACATCGCTATGCTGATGGCCATTTTGCCTCGTGAATTATGCATGGTTTTCCCGGGGAACGTGAGTGGCAGGACGAGACAGTGGCCGGTGGTGCAATCTTCCTCCTCGCGCCGTCTCTCTCTCTCTCTCTCTCTCTCTCTCTCTCTCTCTCTCTCTCTCTCTCTCTCACCCGTGATTACCAACCAGGACCACCAGATATAAGGATCTCAAGGTATACGCAAAAACTACTTACCCGACTGCTCTGGCTTCTATCGCCAGCCCCCCCCCCCCCTTCACGCTGGCTAAATATATCGGAAGTCACACCAGAGAGTTTAGCGTGGCTTGGGTGTACCCTCTCTGTTGATCGGGAGGGAGGGAGGGAGGGAGGGAGTCGTCTATATTTAAACAGCTAAGGCTCAGTCAAAGCCTGCGATTTCACAGTGGTAATTGGAGACCCATGCCAGACCGGGGAACAATATTTGCTCTCATGTGACCTCTGACCCCACCCACCCCCACACCCCCCGCCACCACCACGGGGAGATGTGTTTCATGAGAAGAGTGGGGGGGTGGGGGAGATGAGGAAAGAGAAGACTATAGTTTGTATCTCAGACGGAACAGGGGAGAGGATGGTTTGCGTGCCGAGCATCGATCGCGTCCTGTCAACCTCGGGGAACATCACTCACGCGTCTCGACAAACACTCGGCGGCGGCGGCGGCACACGAAAGACGGGGCGGCTTTTCTTTTTTTTTAAACGCAGAAGAAGCCGTTTTTGTTTGTACGCGGCGAATACTGCACCACTGCATGTGCATAAATCGTGCCGCTCCCTTGAAGTCGTCTGTCAGTCAACAATTTACTGAGCGGACGGAAGAGAGCGCGGGGGAAGCGTTTATGGCGAGAGGAACATCTAAACATGTGGGTGAGCGTCGTAACGCAGACGACACAAAGGACAATTTTCACCTCACGAGACGACGACGACGACGACGACAACGACTCCGCCAGAGGAAGACGCAAGAAGAAGACAGACACGAGATTGCGTGCGTTCGTCTGCCCGTCCGGAAGACTAGATTGCGGCAACCGCATGTTGACGGCGGGAGAGTCTGCGGCGACGCGTCTAATAGACCGCGATGGAATCTGACGTTAAATATATAAAGTGTGTGAGGTATCGAGTCATTATGGGGGATCGCGGGTGGGGAAGAGGGTGTGTGTGTGGGGAGGCAGGTCTGGGGATGGGGATGGGGATGAGGATGAGGATGGGTGTTTTCCTATCGTCCTCCTCATTAGAGTGTCTATTCTCCGTGAGCCTGTCAGTCTCTGCAGCCTGTCTGTCTGCCTTGTTAAGACCCCGCGAATCACGGCAGCCCCTCTCGTCGGGAGACCAAAAAACCCGGGGAGAACACGGCGCACCGCTGGAACGCCGGCCATATCTCCCCAGATACACACACACACGCACGCACACACACGCACACACACACACGCACACGCACACACACACACACACACACACACACGCACACACACACACGCACACGCGCCAGGAAGGCACTGGAAACCACCACCACGAATAAATCCCCACCCACACCCAGAGCCAGCAGCTTGCGGGCTCTGCTGCTGCTGCTGCTGCTGCTGCTGCTGCTGCTGCTGCTGCTGCTGCTGCTGCTGCTGCTGCTGCTGCTGCTGGGGGAAAAATATCCTTCTCTTTCTCAGGTTGCTTTTTTTTCCGTCTCTTATTTAATTTACAGCCGAGCAGTAAAACCTTGGTGCCCCGGGTACAGTACAGCGACATTGCGCGTGTGCAGAGAGATGGGGTGAGCTAGGCTAGGCTAGGCTCGGCTCGGCTCGGATCGGCTAAAGCCTCCAATGAGGAAACGCGCCAGCGACGTGCTCGAAGGGCTGTGCCATTTCCGTGACCCCAGCAGGGCCGGTCTGTCGAGACAGACGACGACGACGCCGCGTCTGTCCCGTCTGTCCATCTGTCCTGTCTGTCTGTCCGTGGCCACGTCTTCCGTTTGTGCCAAAGCACCGCAGGACGGATACCCTCAGTGAACAAGTGAACAACAGCAGAAGAGGTGCTGGGGATGGTGGGTAGTGGTGGGTTTGCTCGAGAAAAAGGGTAACTACCTGCATTTGCCGTGTGTGTTACTTCATTAAGTGCACAGTCGTCCGTCTTGACGTTGTGCTATTCAAGGACGTCGTTACTGTTCAAGGATGAATCGGCTGCTATTTCCCACAAGTCGTCCTCGACCACGTATTACACCTCAAGTGACAATGCCTATTGTCCGCTCAGGTCTTACAGGGCAGGGTGCTGCCGAGTGCTTTGGGTGTCCGTCCAAGGAATAGAAAATGGAGGCGGGGACACACAAAGGCTCCTGTTAAGCCACACAGACACTCCTGGAGAATTGGGCTTTCAATGAACAGCTTAGGAGTCCCATCGTGGACAAAAAAAAGGACGGAATTAGTGGGATTTAGGGGGGGCCTGGCTACAAGTCAGGGTGGCATTAGTGGCTCTCCTCACACATCTACATCCTGGTCCCGGTCGGATCGCAGGCAACACTTTTGGGACTCGTGAGTGTTGTATGTCACTCACACACCAGCCGTCTGTGTTTGGTTTGGATGAAGGCAGCTGCTAAGTGTGGCTCGGCGCAAGCTGCTTGCCCGAGCTGCAGGCCCGGCCCGCTGGTCCGGCTCCACGGGCGCTGGAGTCGTAACGGGAACGCAGGAACTGCGGTTTTGGCAGCGGCGGCCATGATAAACGTTTGTGAAATCGAGAGAAGCGTGCATGTTTTTCGGGCCATACGCTCGAAGAAATATAACGAGAATAAATGAATGTGTCGGCACTCGCTGCAGCCAGAACACGCGGCTCGCTCTGAAACACGGCTTTCCGGGACGTGTGTGAAGTACACGCGGCGGCGCAGCTTAACCGCCAGACAGAACTGAGCTTAGGGCCAATAGAAGACTCTTTCCACTTCATTAAAACTAAGCCGCTGTTTTCGAGTGGCCCGCCGAGGCCAGGGCCCCCGTCGTCCCCGGCGGAGACGCCCGGTGACAGGCACCTCCAGCACCCAGAGAGCAGCAGACCACGCCCACCCGCGGAACAATGACCTCAATAAACCCAAACTACGGTTTCATTTACTCTCGCCAGCGCACTGACTCGGGGGGGGGGCCGCGGGGAAAAAGTGGCCGCAAATCAAAAATGAACACCGTGTGACTCTCTGAGAAAATGTATAACAAATGTTCCCGCCGGCCCACAAATCAATCTTTCCATTTACCACAACGTTCATCCCAACATGCATCACAGGACGTGCAGGAATCCAGGATGAGGATTAATGGGAGGCGAAGGTCCCAGTCATCATTCTCTGGTTTCACACGCCGCTTGTGTGCGCTGACAGAGGCGTCCCCAGAGTGTCTCAGTTAGCGTGGGCACGGCTACGGCACAGCACACCGCTAGCAGGTACCGCGCCCGCCGCCGCCCGCCGCCGCCGCAATCAGGACACGGCAGCACTTGTGCTTCGCGCCGTGCTTTTTCTCCACGCTCCCTGCGGTGGGAAACGAGGGCCAGAGACGGTGGGATCGCGTTGTGTTGTGTTGTGTTGTGTTGTGTTGTGTTCTGTTGTGTTCTGTTCTGTTGTGCGCCACATAAATTTCCGCACAGGGCTGCTGAATCGCCGTTTCCTTCCCCCGGCGTTGCATCCCCTCGTACCGCTCCATCTCCATCCCCATCGCTCGCTCTCTCTCGCTCTCTCTCTCTCGATGCTTCGCCCCAGGAGGACGGGCAGAGAGAGGGGGCCGACCACGCCACCGCCGCCGCCACCAGCACCGCCACCGCCACCGCCGCCGCCGCCGCCACCGTTCCGCTCGGCATGCTGGGCCGTAAATACTGCGCAGCCCTGGGAACAGCAGGTGCTATCAGTCCCTATCATTAATTATCCCCGGCGTATCACTCCGGGGCAATCTCGAGGCTCCTCAGCTCCAAATCTCTATCTCCTGCACAATCTCTCTCTCTCCCCCCTTGCTCTTCAAGCCGCCCTTTTTCCCCATTTTCCCCCCCCCCCCTGCGCTGACCCATTCCATCCAACTCCATCACTGTCTACGGCTCTACAGTAATTCCATGTCTTCACCTCCGCATCCTCCATATCCTCCTCCCCCCCCCCCCCCCCCCCGCTCGCCTCACACTCCATTTCTTATCGCGCTGAAAGCTATCTCGCTATGTTTATTTGTCCCCCAATGTCTGTCCCACTTCTTAACCAAATGATTCCTTTTTCCCCGCACAGGCACACGGGCAGGCTCTCCAGGCAGGCGTGCTTGGTGTGTGTGTGTGTGTGTGTGTGTGTGTGTGTGTGTGTGTGTGTGTCTGTGTGTGTGTGTGTGTGTGTGTGTGTGTGTGTGCGCGCGTCACGGGGTATCTCTCTCCTGGCTCCGTTACTGTATTCACCCCCGAAACGCCGCAAATGTATTCCGAAGAAACTGCTGGGCTGGGCCGCTGCCAGCCTGCAGACGTCGTCGCCCGACTCGGCGGCGCTGGTGGAGCGCCTGGAGGCTGGAGGAGCCCCATCTCTCCCCAAACACCGGCAACAACCACCCCAACCTTTACCCCCCCAACCCTCGGTCTCCCCCCCCCCCCCCCAACCCCCCAACCCCCCCACCACCAGCCAACCACCACCACCAACCACCCTCACCGCCAACCGCCATCCGCCACCGCCAGAGAGCTCATAAATAATACAGAATCAAAGCAGGGGAAGCAGCAGGAAGAGCTCCCCGGGTTAAGGGGTGATGAGGATGGGGGGGGGGGCCAGGGAGCAGGGGGGGGGGGGGGGGGGGGGGGGGGGGGGCGGGGGCTCCTGTAAGCTGCAACGTGTCTCAAAGTGCTCTGAGGCTCTCCAGAGTCTCCAGAGTCTGCTTGACGCAGTCACCGGCAGGGCAGCAGCACCACCACCAGCAGCACCAGTAGCACCAGCAGCAGCACCACCAGCAGCAGCACCACGTGCCACGACTCTTAGGTCAACTGTAGTCGACGAGGAACCCTGGAGGAGCCACATCTGGCAGGACCGCAAAAAACAAACAGCAGCTCCCCTCCGTCCCACCGTCCCTCCGTCCCCCCCCATGTCTTAGGTCACCGCCACGCTGGCCCTCGAACGTAAACTCCTCATGTAGATTCTGGTTGTCTAAACCGAGAACACAGAGAGACCATATTATCCACAGGATGCGGGGCCTGCAAGCAAAAGATAACATGGGGGGGTGATAATAAGAATAAGAATAATAATAACGTGGGGTAAAACAAATGGCCGCCATTCCAAAGTACCGTGTAGAAACGCACCGAAACATCAGGAACCCGTTGAGAGATATTCGGGTCCTCGGTGGTTCAGTCAGCAGGTATGCGGGCGCACGTACGCGCTGCACCGAGACTGACTGAACCCCAACACAAAGACAGGAAGAAAGAGAGAGAGAGAGAGAGAGAGAGAGAGAGAGAGAGAGAGAGAGAGAGACGCACAAAGAGAGAAAAAGTATTTTCTGTCCTTTCTGTGACAGTGTCTGAACAACACGACGGACGGTGTGTGCAGCGCAGCATACGAATTGCGACGGCGCAGCGCGGCGAGGACTCAACTGTTGTCAGCTGCCGCCTGGCGTGTAAGTTATAAGCTGTCGGCTCCGTCCTGTTTCATTGTGTTAGACGATTGTGAGACTCCTCGCAGGACAGGTGGCGTCTGGGTTCTGGGTTCTGGGTTCTGGGGGGTTGGGGGGGGTTGGGGGGGGGGGGGGCGGGGACAGTCCTCCTATAGGTATAGGAGAAATGAAATCACCAAGCAACCGGCCACCAAGAAGCCCACAAACACCGTCAGGATGTCAGGCAACACTGGCTGCTAGCTCACCACCACCACCACCACCACCACCACCCACCACCACCACCACACCGCCGCTGGAGCAACGGTAGCAATCTCCCGCATCACAAATAAACCACCTTATGGCATTTTTCTGTGTCAGACGGAAACTAGATTCCAGGAAATTAAAGGGCAACAAAAAAAAAAACGACTGAAGCTGCCCTGGCGGAACAATATCCGCTAAATAAAATGATTATAGTCCGACCGCCCGGCGTTATCGGGGTCTTTTGTCCAAAGTTCCCCGCATCTTGAGACTGAAGTACTGAGGACAAGCTCTCAGATAATCAGTGCGGTTGTTTGGACTATCTCGGACAAGCGCAGCGGCGCTAATCTCATCGCATTAAAAAACCCTCAGAAGGGCGAACATTGATTGTTTGCCATTTGTTTGTTCGGATAAACAACCCGGCGAGAGAATATCCGGATCCTCTTTATCCGAGATGAGATGGCAGGAATGTGGAATTTTCTCGTATTAATTCCGGCGGGTTCCCGAGGAGGCGGATCGGACACGGGGCCCGGATCAATAGGACCCACCTACACTCTCTATTGATCCCGATCGGAGTACAGAGACAGATGGGCGAGCAGATAAACAGCACAGGTAAGTGAGAACGAGAAAAAAACCTTCACCTTTTTAGAGGCAGTATTACTGTGTGTGTGTGTGTGTGTCTGTGAGTTGTGTCTTTGTGTGTATGTCTGTGTGTGAGAGAGAGAGAGAGAGAGAGAGAGAGAGAGAGAGAGAGAGAGAGAGAGAGAGAGAGAGTGTGTGAAAGAGAGAGAGAGGGAGGATGGTTTGTAAGTGGTAAATAAGTGTGTTCTAAAGAAACCACTCGATCAGACTATTGTCTTGTCTGCCTCAGTCAGGAGATACAGGACACACACACACACACACACACACACGCACACGCACACACACGCACACACGCACACACACACGACACAATAGCCATCTCTTCCCACGCCGAGATGACACGTGACGCCCACATCAATACCGCGACATCTCTACCCTGTGTGTTGAGTGATTGGACAAGTGATTGCGTTTATGATTTATGAAACCACGTGTCCCTGACTGCAACACTTTGTTATCCGGTTCATTTGCCTCCACAGCACCGAGACAGCACTTGGCGCTACGAGGGCGAGAGAGAGAGAGAGAGAGAGAGAGAGAGAGAGAGAGAGAGAGAGAGAGAGAGAGAGAGTATAAGGCCCGGCTCAGGCTCTCTGGTCGGATGGTTCCGACCGGAGTGGCTGCCTGCACAGCTGCTAAAATGATCAGGGAAAACACACACACACACACACACACACACACCAACTTTCTTTGTGAATAATATGAAGAAGAAGAAGACGAAGACGAACGAAATGTGACACTTCCCTCTGATCTCCCGCGCATTATGCACGTCGGGCCGTGGGCGCGCATAAATGACACATAAGCCAGAAGCTAGTGAACTGATGAAAGACGATCAAACACATCGCACCGCACCGCACCGCATGTGGCCGCCTCATTAAGACCCCACGCGGCACGGCACGGAGCGGCGGCGGAGGACGACTGTACTGTACGGTACGGTACGGTAGGTCTGATGGATCGGGCAACCGGGCATCTGAATAAGATAGATCACATCCCACAGAACAATCAAGGAACAGGGTAAAGAGCAGGAGGTGTTGAACACGGAGAAAGGAGGAACTGGCTTTTTTCCTCTTGCTGGGTTTTAAAACCCTCCCCATCCTGCTGTGAGGCGGAGGCGGAGGAGGAGGAGGAGGAGGAGGAAGAGGAGGGTCCCTTCCTACTTGTTAGACAAGTGCCCCCTTGTGGTGAAGATGTGAAGCTCCGCTGTACTCCAGGCCTGTGACAGCTCGAGTGAAGCTCAAAATGGTTTTCACACATTTTCCGTGGGCCCCCGAGCTGTGTAACAGGGGACCTTCGGTAAGTGTGATGACCTCACATTTCATCCGAGGGAAATTGATTATTGGTCTGCTGCAGCCTGCATTCTGACTTCTGCAATATAAAGTGTAATGAAGTGCACAAATGATTGCTGTGGGCACAATGATGATGGGCCGATCTATTTAAAGAGTAGCCAGTGTAGCCTCTGATCTTTGGATAATTCCACGTAAATGTGTTCACTTTTGAAATGGGATTTGTCTCCTGTGATGACACTGTGTCCTCAAATCATCGACTATACTGTATATGCAAGCAACGTGTGTCAATCTGTAGTATCTAACCAGGCCGACAGAACCAGAACCAGAACCAGCAGCCACTGGGAACATGTCAGCTGGGGTTTTCTGGCAGCCAGGAACCAGGACCCAGGATCAGGAGCCAGGACCCAGGACCCAGGAGCCAGGACCAGGATCCAGACCCAGGACCAGAACCAGAAATCAAAACCAGCAGCCACTGGGAACATGTCAGCTGGGTTTTCTGGCAGCGGAACCCGGAGCCAGGACCAGGGGACCCAGGACCCAGGACCCAGGAACCAGGAACCAGGACCCAGGAGCCAGGAACCAGGAGCCAGTACCGAGGAACCAGGACCCAGGAACCAGGAACCAGGACCAAAGGACCCAGGACTCAAGAACCAGGAACCAGGAACCAGAACCAGGACCCAGTACCCAGGAACCAAGACCCAGGAGCTAGCACCAGGACCGCTCCTTGAAACACTCACACTCTCCAATGACTCAATCCTGTGCATATGTGTGTGTGTGTGTGTGTGTGTGTGTGTGGTGTGTGTGTGTGTGTGTGTGTGTGTGTGTGTGTGTGTGTGTGTGTGTGTGTGTAGGTTGTGTGTGTGTGTGTGTGTGTGTGTGTGTCTGTGTGTGACCAGACTAGTGGGTCTAGTGTTGAATAATGACCAGGGATCGAGAGGAGAAGAAGTTGCGCTCCTCGTCTCCTCCTCCTCCTCCGCTGCGCTGCGCTGCGCTTCTGCGGTGCGGTTGCGCAATAACGTGCGCGTAACAGCCAACTACTTAATGTCGTCCTATCCACGGCTTGGAAAACATGATCAAAGACGGGAAAAACCCACACAGATCGGGGGATCAGACGCACTCACCTTCTTCCTCGGCTGCCATTTCATCATATTTGTACACCAAGGATGAGCGGCGTTAAGACAGGACGCGAGAGGAGGGAGAAATGTGCGCTCTCATGCCGCCTCTCCTCCACTTTCTGCTCCGATCCTGCGGCATCGCGGACGGATCCTCGGCGTCGTGTCGTGTCGTGTCGTGTCGTGTTGTGTCGTGTTGTCTGTCGTCTCTCTTAAACGTCCGGGGATCGCAAAATGTCCAACAGACGCGTTAATCCACAGTCGGGGGGTTCGGCGCGCAACGCACGACTGCGCGTAAAAATGGAGCAGCGCCGCGCAGAGGATACATCCACAGTGCGATCCAAGAAGTGCGCTGCGCTGCCTCCGCTCCTCCCCTCCTCCCCCTCTCCTCCCCTCCCTCTCTCCTCCCCTCTACTCTCCTCCCCTCCCTCCTCTCTACTCTCCTCCCCTCCCCTACTCTCCCCTACTCTACTCTCTACCTCTCCCTCCTCCCCTCTACTCTCCCCTCTCCCCTACTCTCCCTTCCTCTCCCCTCCTCTCCTCCTCTCCTCCCCTCCTCTCCTCTCCTCTACTCTCCTTCTCCCCCCTCCTCTCCCTCTCCTCCTCTCTCTCTCCTCTCCTCTCCTCTCCTCTCCTCTCCTCTCCTCCCTTCCCTCCACTCTCCTCCTCCCCTCCCCTGCAGAAGGGACCAATCCAACTGGGGTTCCAACTGAGCAGGGAAGGGGAAAAATACTCCAAATACTCCAAAGTCTGTCGGAACTTTTCGGAGCGAACAAAGTGTGAGGAGAGACGACCGTAGCGGACGACAGTAACAACCTATTCCAACCTATTCTACCCCAACAACCTATTAGAAGGAGAGGAGGTTAACCCGAGCGGAGGCTGCAGCGAACCAGATGCCAGCGGTCATAATAAGTTTCCTTTATAAACACACACACACACACACACACACACACATTGGTGGGACTGGGAATGCAGCAGTGAGTGAGTTAGTGCGACCTCCAGAGAAATGACTTGCAGAGGGAGGGAGGGAGGGAGGGGGTGATGGTGGAGGGGGGGGGGGGGGAGGGGGGAGGCGCAAGAGGGGAAAAAACACAAAAAAAAATCCCTGGAATTTCTTCTCGACGAGCTGGAAGGATATCCTGGAACAGCAACACACACACGCACGCACACGGGCACGCACACGCACACACACGGGCACACACACACACACACACTGGGACTCGACCTCTAATGACTTCCTTCCTTCCCTCGCCGTCCTGACGATCACAGCGGTTTATTTGCACACCGTGTGGGAACAGTGGGGCCCCCGGCGGTGACCGACCAGGTATATAGCCGGGTCAGGTCACGCAGCTGTCTGTGTCCGTGTCTGTGGTCGCGTACCACAAGATGTTTACCGACAAGATAGCATCGCGTGTCGCGTCGGAGCCTCGCTATCTTGCCGTTGTTTACCGGCGAGCTGGCGTCAACATAGCGATTACAAAGTGCTTAAAACTTGTTCTCATCAAATCTTATGGTACCGTCAGCGATTTATTGTTGTTTCACTCACTTTGGACGAATGTAAATGGATAAAATGGATTGCATTGCATCCAAAGCGCTTTACAGTATTGCCTCACATTCACCCATTCATACACCGACGGCGGTGCCAACCATGCAAGGTAACAACCAACACGTCAGGAGCAGGTAGGGTTAGGTGGTGTCTTGCTCAGGGACACCTCCACACTTAGCTAGGAGGAGGAGCAGGTAGGGTTAGGTGGTGTCTTGCTCAGGGGACACCTCCACACTTAGCTAGGAGGAGCAGGTAGGGTTAGGTGGTGTCTTGCTCAGGGACACCTCCACACTTAGCTAGGAGGAGCAGGTAGGGTTAGGTGGTGTCTTGCTCAGGGGACACCTCCACACTTAGCTAGGAGGAGCAGGTAGGGTTAGGTGGTGTCTTGCTCAGGGACACCTCCACACTTAGCTAGGAGGAGCAGGTAGGGTTAGGTGGTGTCTTGCTCAGGGACACCTCCACACTTAGCTAGGAGGAGCAGGTAGGGTTAGGTGGTGTCTTGCTCAGGGACACCTCCACACTTAGCTAGGAGGAGCAGGTGGGGTTAGGTGGTGTCTTGCTCAGGGACACCTCCACACTTAGCTAGGAGGAGGGGGAGGAGCCCGGGGATCGAACCAGTGACCTTCCTGTTGCCAGACAACCGCTCTTATTACCTCCTGAGCTACTGCCGCCCCAAATGTACTTATTCTAAGTCGCTTTGGACACGGTGGTCAAATGCCAAATGGCCTTAATGGAAATATAAAGGTAAATTAGCTTTCCTTGAAAGGAACCCCTGCTAAAAATACACACACACTTTGATAGAGGAGGGGAGAGAGACACACACACACACACACACACACAGGCACAGGCACACACACACACACGCGCGCCTAAACGTCATAACATCGTGACATATAGCCCCCCCGCCCCCCCCCCCCTCCCGGCAACACAGCAGTTCAAGGCTGTAGTTGTAGTGGCTGGCGGACATGCAGGAGCAGGGGCAGCGCGGACATTACTGCGGCTGGTACACCGAATTAAGTGACAGGAGACACCTGCTTAGCGGCTTTATATAAACCTTTCAACGCTGCTCAAGCCCTCGGCCTTGGAGACGGGACATTCAGACAACAACAGCGAGCGCACGCACACACACACACACACACACACACACACACACACACACACACACACACACATACACACACACACACGCACAGCCTCTGACTTGTTGCCCCGGCCTATGACGACTTAGCCGTCCTTGATTTCCTCTGCGAGCCTCGACTGCACGGGAAAAACACAGAAAACCGGAACAGAAAAACAGGAATAAATGCGCTTATCGAGAACCGCGGCGCTTCGGTCCCACCGTAGACAAAGCGATAAGACATTAGCCTCCAAGTTTTTTTTACGCGAGCGAAGCAAAGACATCGACCGATTTCCGTCGACCTATTGAGCAGCGTCGTACGGAAACATCGGCGTATTGTTTCGATAGTCGCGCTGTTCCGAGGCACCGGGGCCGTCGGTATAATATAATATAATTTATATCATAATACAACGCTCGCTATCGCCAAGGACATTGCTGTCAGCGCCGTAGCTGCAACTAACAATGTCGGGTACGGTGTACGAATAATAGACATCTCAAGCCGGTCAAATGCTTGCGGCTCGTAAACAGAGAGTGACAAACCGTCGTCTTATTAAGAGCCGCTCTCCGGCGTTTCATCCACACAGTGGGAACCTCTCACGGTCCAGGTCTGTCATCCAATTGGCTCCACATTGAATCAGCTCCCCCGCCTGAAGGGCAGAGCCGAGAGGGAGCTGGTGGTCGTCGCTTTATTTCGCTGTTCGCTGATGTTGTTGTTGTTGTTGTTGTTGTTGTTGTTGTGATGAGTCGTGTGGAAGGAAAACACACACGACACGCCGCTTCTCTCGCCGTCCGGTTGCTACGGCAACGTTGCGGCGAGGAGACGGTAAGGAAGGCGGCGAGGCAGAGCTTGAGGCACGCCTCCCCGCCTGAGTTTTCTCAGTTATGGGAAATGATCTCCTGGAGTAGGATGTTTAAGTGAACCAACATATTGAAGTGTGTGTGCGTGTGGGTGGGTGTGTGTGTGTGTGTGCGTGTGTGTGTGTGTGTGTGTGTGTGTGTGCGTGTGTGTGTGTGTGCGTGTGTGTGTGTGTGTGTGTGTGCGTGTGTGTGGGTGGGGTAGCTTCCAATGACGTGAATTGGGTTTGGAGTAATGGAGATCCCTACAGCGGCAGGGAGGACTCAGTCAATGGCCAGCCGTCCCCTGGGGGGGTCAGGGGTCAGGGGTCGGGGAGGGTGGGGCAGTGCGTGATGCACCCAGGGGGGTCACGCTGACAACAAAAGACAAATAGGAAGGGACAAGTGGACATATGGCCTTATGAGCCACACCCCCCCCCCCCCCCCCCCTCCGCTGGGCACGCCGTGGTGTCCACACAGCCACGCGCTAATCCACTTGGACGCACACACACAACACACACACACACACACACACACACACACACACACACACACACACAACACAACGCTACAGCTGGTACCCACTAGGGCCCTCGGACCCCCACGCTGGTCACCGGCCTGTCAGGAACACTCAGGAACCCAACAGCAAGGGACGCGGGGGGGGGGGGTGTCCCGGTGTAAATGTGTGTGTTGTGTTATCCCTCTTATCTCAGCTATTATGCAGGCAACCCGGCAATTATTAACCTTGCAACTATGCTTGAAACCTGCTCTATTCTTATCTTTATGTACCACAGCAATATATTGCTGTCACTTTGGATAAAAGCGTCTGCCAAACGCCCTAAATGTAAATGTAAATGTGTGTGTGTGTGTGTGTGTGTGTGTGTGTGTGTGTGTGTGTGTGTGTGTGTTTCAAAGCGTACACACCCCATACCGTCACTGTCTTACTGGACATGGATGATGACTATTAATAAGCACCATGACATAGTATTGTCTAAATCGATATTGCCGGGTTTAGTTAGGTTTAGTTTATTTGAGGTAATATGCTATAAACGCAGACGGCCTATATATATGGGCCATCTATATCTATATATCTATAGATATGCATAAATAGATATATAGTCTTTCTTTAAATTGCCCCTTTTTAATGCATATTGCTTATTTTTTATATATTTTCTATGTATTTTTTTTCTATGTCATCACTCTCTGTTTAATGTTCAATGTCAGGCACCAATTGCACAAAAGCACATTCCTTGTTTGCAAAAACTGAGGCAATAAAGCTGTTTCTGATTCAGATTGTGATTCAGATACGTATGTGTATAGAAGACTTCAGAGGATAGCATTAGCTCTGCATTATGCTACGCACACCGAACCCGTTGACACGACCGCTTCCCCTCCACATCTCTCACTCGTGTGCAGCCTGACGAATATACAAGTTCCACCGTTAAACACAAGCTGACACCAGGGATTGATGATCAATCAGAGGCCACTTGACTGCGCTGTTCTGAAGTACAGTGAGTATGTGTGTGTGTGTGTGTGTGTGTGTCTGTGTGTGTGTGTGTGTGTATGTCAGTGTGTGTGTCTGCCAAGTGACATCTCTGTACCGAAGCCGGTTCCCAGCACTTCTGTTTTCTCAATCAGACGCGTACGGGAAACGACTCTCCAGCCTTCGGAGCACAACAAAGAACACAAAATATGTACAATTATAATTTGTCTTCTCTCTCGCTTTCATCTCTTGTGTTAATCATGCGCTGCAAGCTTTTCAAATGTGAAAACCTGTCTTCACCATTCACAATGAAGTATGGTTGATGGAGCACAGGTTCTTGAAGGACTTTGTTGTGTACAGGAGGGGGAAGAGGGTTGGAGAGGAGATGGATTTACATGGATTGCACAGGAGTCGAACCCGGGTCTCTGCAAAGCGCATTGCCCGACATGCTCAGTTCACTGTAGAGCCAGAGCAGTGTTTCTCAAAAGGGGAAACAAGCGCCCCTAGGGGTGACTTGAAGAACTGCAGGGGGGACTCAAAATAATAGCTTTTTATTATTAATCGTGAATATCGGTTATGAACAATTGTTAAATAATTCCACCTTAAGGAAATGAATGAATACGCACCAAATGCAATTGAATACATCTGAAGTAATAGTATTTGTAACACAGCAACATAGTACGTTTAGTAAATCCTTTTCATGAGAGCACTTCAACTTTAACTTTAAATGGGTACTTGGCTGAAAACATATCTTTGAGGAGGTACATTAATACAAGTAGTTTGAGCACCACGGTGCTATGCTGGGCTGAGACTCTGAGACTCTGAGACTCTGAGACTCTGAGACTCTGAGCCAGCCCATCCATGTTCAACACACAGTATATTATGTTTGTGTGTCATCGTCGAGAACAGTGAGACAAAAGAATAATTACGCAGATAAGGGAAACAAACGGCAAGGCCAAATAATTGTACAGCGAGTGTGAAAACGAGGTCTGGAATTACGTACGGACCTCCTCAACAATCTCCAACCCAATTAGATAAATGGTGTCTCTTTAATTAGCAGGCTCACGCTGCACCCCTCCTCCACCGACCGCGTGGAACAATCCGTCTCAATATATTATATAGAACCACACACACACGCGCGCGCGCACACACACACACGCACACACACACACACACACACACGCACACACACACACAGACGTAGTACTGGCAGGCACAGAGATACGCCGTAAAACACAGGCTGCGCCAAACAAAGGCAATGCATTATTAATAGCGAGAACATGCGCTTTGTCGTGATAAAGGCGCGTTCATTACAAACATATCCTCTCCACCGTGGAAATGCGCGGGAGAGAGCAGAGCGTGGCGAGGCGCCATCGCTCTTCCCCCTGACCGATGGCGTCCGCCGGGGGCTGTGACAGGTGAATGGATCAGCTGAGCAATGCTTAACAACGGTGTCATAATAAAAAATATTAGCCGCTGCCGCCGCCGCCACCGCCGCCACCGCCTACTCCCACTGTTTAGCCATATATCACGCGGCTAACAAATAGTCCCGATTATTATTGTCGTTCGTTCACCTCCTTGATGAGCACAGATGACGTGGTGTCAGAATTTCGGCTGCTGATTGTGTGTGAGTTTGTGTGTGTGTGTGTGTGTGTGCGTGGGTGTGGGTGTGTGTGTGTGGGTGTGAGAGAGAGTGTGTGTGTGTGCGGGTGTGAGAGAGAGTGTGTGTGTGTGTGCGTATCCTAGATGGAGCTTTGGTGTTGATTAAGTGTCTGGAGCCTGAGGGGGGATAATGAGAGGCTCTAATTAATGAGCCCGCGCATATCTCTGAGTCACAGGGTGCTATCTGGAGAGAACACACACACACACACACACACAGAAACACACACACACACACTCACACAGAAACACACACACATGCGCACGCACACACACACACACACACACACAAGTTCAACATCTCAGAAGGGATCTGTCTCTCTCTCTCTCTCTCTCTCTCTCTCTCTCTCTTCTCTCCAGGGAATCCCGCGGCCCGGGAGAGCCGTCTCCTGAGTGGCTGAGCAGGACCCCTGAGAAGTGTCCTCTAATCGGGATGGATGGATGGATGGATGGATGGATGGATGGATGGATGGATGGATGGGGGTCAGAGGGACCCTGCTCCGTGGGGGGGGGGGTCAGGGGTACTGACCACCCTGGGTGCCCCCGGAGAAGAGGCTGGGGGTGTGTGGTCCCTCACAACGCCAAAATACAATTTGATGTTTTATTTGATCACTGGGTCTTAAATGATCATGAGTAGATTGGTCGATTTGACGGGGAACCATATGTAGTATGGTATAGATGTACCAGATATTATGGACCATATAAACACGCATTAAAACGAATTATCTTGCCGTTACATTTATCAGCCTTAGAGTATTGATCGACCGTACGTTTCTCTCGTGTTGTTAGGGTTGTGTTGTTTTATGATTTGTACTCTTTGTATTCACCGCATGAATGTTTGTAACCAGCGCTCCATCACACAATGAGACCTCCTTGGTCCCAATGGGCTCCCCTGTGTCAGTAAAAGATCAATAAAATAAATAATAAAAAAAAAAAAAGGTAGTTCGCGTTGTGGATTGTTCCAGTTGTGGACTCCCGAATGGAAATTGCCTGAGACTCTCTCTCTCTCTCTCTCTCTCTCTCTCTCTCTCTCTCTCTCTCTCTCTCGCTCTTCCTGCACCTCAATCCCAGTGTGATACAACACAGTTATACACACAACCCACGTTCGACGTACGCCGTACACCTCGGTGAAGGATAGGCCCCCACCTCCCAGCGGTGAATAGCAGTAGACTCGTGGTGTTCGCTGTGATCGCAGCCGTCATGTTCCGTTACGGGAGCAGACACACCGTCTCCGAGACACGGACAGCGTTCCCAGTTAAGTGGTTGTCAATTCCTAATGGCAACGTGTAGTTCTGACGAGCGTCTGTATGGATTCGTCGGGCTCTGGACGGAGAGAACCAGCCAAGCAGCAGCTATCACGCCCAGCGAGGCACGCGCCGGGTCTGAAGTCAAGGACAACCGACAAACAACGAGGGTCCCAACGGCTTATTTCACTTCTCACTTTGTAGGATTCATTATTATGACCGGACTAGTATTTTGGTTTGGGACCAGGATGAAGAGTTTCGACACCTGTTAAGCTCCGTCCCGGTTAAACTCCGCCCCGTTAGGCTCCGCCCCACACTCTCCCCCTAGCTAGACAGGACGGTGATGAGAGTATAAAAGTATGGAGCATATCCATTCATTCCCGAAACCGGTAATGATTCGTCATTCATCACTCCTCTGCGTCACGGATATACAAACACGCTGCATTGTGGGCAAAACCACGGGGAGGTGTTTTTGTATTTCTTATTTCAACTCACTTTTTCCCTCAACGCAAGCAGCAGTCGTTGAGCTGACCAGTATCCCGACCCAAGGACTCTCTCCTTGGGTCGGGATGACAAAAACAAAACCCCCACATCTGCTCGCATGTGGACGGTGTAAACACATCGGAGTTGTGCTCCCTCCCCGCCGGACAAAAAAAGAATTTGTTTCCCCCAGGAGGCAACGATTCCCTGACCAAGTGGGGGATGAACCGAGGGAGACACCGACAGCCTGCTGCTCGCTGCTTGCACCGGGCGGGTGAGGAGGTGAGGAGTGGGAGGGGCATCACCGCCTCCTCCTTCCTTTGTGCCAGCCAATCGCAGCGTCGCGTCGTCGCGCCAACACGCCGATCTGGCCACCCCCCCCCCCCCCCCCCCCCACGGGAGGATTTTAATATTTTCACAGATTTTCACAGCCATGAATCTAATAACAGTCTTTTAGTGCGGTGCTATTGATGTGGCTTCAAAGACAACACACCAACTAGACACACACAACAAGACCACACGGACACACACCACACACACACATGGGACCACAAGCACACACACACCAGACACACACACAGACACACGGACACACACACAGACACATGGACACAAGGCACACACACACACACACAACAGACACACATGGACACAACAAACACAGACCAGGACACACACACACACACACAGACACACAGACACAAGTATACACACACACACACACACACACACACACACACCATGTCGGTCAACTTCTGATAGCCTTGAGTAGTAAGTAGTAGAAGGTAGGTGTAAGAGCGGTTGTCTGGCAACAGGAAAGTTGCTGGTTCGATCCCTGGGCTCCTCCCCCTTGTGGAGGTGTCCCTGA
>PIJE02002264.1:57500-60000 GCA_002895965.2 Coryphaenoides rupestris
CGCGCGTGCACGTGTGTGTGTGTGTGTGCATAAGTGCACGTGTGTGTGCATGTGTGTGTGTGTGTGTAGTGCAGTGTGTGTGTGTGTGTGTGTGTGTGTGTGTACGTGTGTGTGTGGCAGAGTAGTTCTCCATGAGTGAGAATGCTCCATCCAAGACAGGATCTGTGTGCCAAGAGACATTAGGGTCTATTAGCCCCCTCTGATTACCCCCCCTGCACCCGAAACGCTGTCTGCATGACTAATGGGGCTAGGTGGAAGGAACACTGTGTGTGTGTGTGTGTGTGTGTGTGTGTGTGTGTGTGTGTGTGTGTGTGTGTGCATGTGTGTGTGTGTGTGTGTGTGTGTGTGTGTGTGGTTGTGTATGTGTGTGTGTGTGTGTGTGTGTGTGTGTGTGTGTGTGTGTGTTGTGTTGTGTGGTTGTGTGTGTGTGTGTGTGCTGTGATGTGTGTGTGCATGTCTGTGTGTTGTGTGTTGTGTGTGTGTGTGTGTGTGTGGTGTGTGTGTGTGTGTGTGTGTGTGTGTGTGTGATGTGTGTGTGCACGTGTCTGTGTGTCTGTCTGTGTTCGGGTATGCGTGCTGTGTGTGTGTGTGTGTGTGTGTGTGTATGTGTGTGTGTGTGTGTGCATGTGTGTGCGTGTGTGTTGTGTTCGTGTGTGTGTGTGTGTGTGCATGTGTGTGTGTGTATGTGTGTGTGTGTTCAGGGTAATGTGTGTGCACGTGTGTGTGCATATGTGTGTGTGTGAGCATGCGTGTGTGCAAGTTTGTGTGCGTGTGCGTGTGCACGTGTGTGTTTGTGTATATATATGTGTGTGCATGTGTGTGTGTGTGTGTGTGCACTGGGGTCTGTTGGTTATATGCTTCGCCCTCTCTCCTGGTCTCTCTCTCCCGGTCTCTCTCTCCCAGTCTCTCTCTCCCGGTCTCTCTCTCCCTGTCTCTCTCTCTCCCGGTCTCTCTCTCCCAGTCTCTCTCTCCCGGTCTCTCTCTCCCTGTCTCTCTCTCTCCCGGTCTCTCTCTCCCGGTCTCTCTCTCTCCCGGTTTGTCACGTGGAGTTAAACACACACACTGCACCGACCGGAGAAGACATGGGATTGCACTCTCATGTAGCCCGCCTAACAGAGCTGGTGTGTGTGTGTGTGTGTGTGTGTGTGTCGGTGTGTGTGTGTGTGTGTCGGTGTGTGTGTGTCGGTGTGTGTGTGTGTGTGTCGGTGTGTGTGTGTGTGTGTGTGTGTCGGTGTGTGTGGACAACGGCTTCATTTTAGATGATCCATTATTGACACGGTCTATAATGTCAGCGCTAAGTGAAAAAGAAAAAATGGAAGAAGAAAGGAAATGGCGGCGTCCACACAGACTGGATGAAATCTCTCCTGGTTTTAATTTCCACTCCGTTCCCCCTTGTACTCCGGTTCCGGGGGTCAGGGGGTTCCTTCCTGATTCCCGCCGCTACGACGGCAACGACAACAACAACAACATCATCATCATCATCATCATCATCAGCAAACCAAGATGGCTGTTCGGTTGTTTGCTTATGTACACCACATGCCTGTCTGCCTGTCTGCTCTATCTGTCTGTTTGCTGTGTGTGTGTGTGTGTGTATATGTGTGAGTGTGTGTGTGTGTGTGTGTGTGTGTGTGTGTGTGTGTGTGTGTGTGTGTGTGTGTGTGTGTGTGTGTGTGTGTGTGTGTGTGTGAGGTAGCGGTAGAGAGCTAATCGAGAGTTAATCACTTGTGTCTGCGATGGTCTTTTCGGTGCAAATGAAATTGCGGATTTATTCGTATGAGCGCACGGAAAGTATTTGTAGGCGTGTGTGTGTGTGTGTGTGTGTGTGTGTGTGTGTCTGTGTCTGCTGCTCCAGCGCAACTCCTACCTCCTTCTCACTCCACTGCTCCCTTGACACCTTGACACCTAGCGACTTCCTCGACACCTTGCTGCCTGCCACCTCGCCGACTCTCCGACTCTCCTCAACTGCTGAGACCGGAGAAGTCCGCCGCACACACACACACACACACTCACACACAGACACACACACACACACACACACACACACACACACACACACACACACACACACACACACACACAGACACACACACACACACACACACACACACACACACACACACACACGACACAGTGTCTCTATCCACTCTCTCTTTCTCTCACTTTCTCCATCTTCTCTCTCTCTCTCTCTCTCTCTCTCTCTCTCTCTCTCTCTCTCTCTCTCTCTCTCTCTCTCTCTCTCTCAGCTATACACCTGGCGACCTCAGTTGCTTTATTTTACTTTTCTGCAACATCAGCAAAAAAAAAACCCCCCAAAAACTGTTCGGTGAGTTGAGTCATACCGTGTGGAAAATAAGCTCACAGACTGTAAGCTGTTAAAAGTACAAAAAAATAAAAATACTAAATACAAATACAAAAAAATAAAAAGCCACATTGTGTCACATGTTGGCCCGACCGTGAAGCCACAGAACCCCCCCGGCACACGCTACACGCCACAGCCGCC
>PIJE02002264.1:65000-72500 GCA_002895965.2 Coryphaenoides rupestris
CGTTCTTGGGTTTTGTTCTCGGTCAAAGACGAGAGTACGTTTTTGTTTTTTTGTTTTTCGAAAAACCCCGACTGCCCAGCAGAGCTCCGACTGGAGGTCGTTTAGCGGCGGCTACTGGATTCTCCTCGGTGTGAACTTCATCGCTGGCCATAACGACGCGCGGCCACAGCTGTCGAAAACGAAGGCAACAAAGGAAACTCCGGCAATTTTGCGGACAGGGTCAGTCTCGCCTTGGACCCCCATTCACTCTCCCTCGCAGGAGTCTCTCCCATCTCTGGGCTCCCTCCCCACACCTCCGCTCCCCTCCATCCTCCCTCCCCCCCTCCCCGCCGCTCGGCCCGGGCCAGCATGGGATCCCCTCTCCTTCGTCCTCATTCTATTTCATGCCTCGTCTTCCTCCCGTTCACGGCCCATCCATCACCGCCCGCCCTGTGCCGCGCTCTCGCATGTCTCACAAACCCCCCCACCACCACACACCCACCCTTACACACACACCACACCACACACACACACACACACACACACACACACACACACACACACACGCACGCATGTCACACACTCGACAGCCGCCAGGCTCTGCTGCTTGCACACACATCAACCAAGCTCCTTTTGGTGTTCGACGCAACGTCGCGATGTCTCTGTTTCTGTACCGCCCCTGCACACACACACACACACACACACACACACACACACACACACACACACACACACACACACACACACACACACACACACACACACACACACACACACACACACAATCCACAAACTCCTGTCAGTGACTCCAGTCCGACCGTGTGTTCAGTCAGATCTGCGTCTTCACACCTCCTGGACGGAAAACACACTTAATTGAAATTAGCGACGGCTCACAAGCGATGCGGTGGTTTACTCTGACAACAGTTTATTTTTTCGGGCCTCACAAAGAAGTGAATTCAATCAGCTCCTCGCTGTCGCCGTGGCGATGAGTCACAGGCATCGAGAGTCACGGGCAACGAGAGTCACGGGCATCGGGAGTCACGGGCAACGAGAGAGTCACTGGCAATGAGAGAGTCACTGGCAACGAGAGTCACTGGCAACGAGAGAGTCATGGGCAACGAGAGTCACTGGCAACGAGAGTCACTGGCAACGACAGGGTCACTGGCAACGAGAGAGTCACTGGCAACGAGAGAGTCACGGGCAACGAGAGTCACTGGCAACTGAGAGTCACGGGCAACGAGAGAGTCACGAGCAGAGTCATAAACAGCTCACCGGGAGGACAAAGTCATTTGTTCTCCGTGGCGTCGGCGCGGCGTCACTGCGCTTAAAATATCTCTGTCCTCGGTGGATGAGACTCGGTGCTTTACTGCTGCTGCTGCTGCTGCTGCTGCTGCTGCTAGTGCTGCTGCACAGCAGCAGCAGCAGCAGCAGCAGCAGCACTAGCAGCAGCACTAGCAGCAGCAGCAGCAGCAGCACTAGCAGCAGCACAGCACCTTAGCAAGCAACAACTCCAGCAGGCAGGCAGCCCACGAACTCAGCCCAGCCAACCACTAGCGAGCAGCAGCAGCACTAAGCAGTAGCAGCAGGCAGCGAGCACTAGCCAGCAGAGTACTAGCAGCAGCCACAGCAGCAGCACACTAGCAGCAGCACTAGTAGGCACTGGCAGCAGCAGGCAGCAGCAGCACTAGGCAGGCAGCAGCAGCACTAGAAAGCAGCAGCAGCAGGCACTAGCACACTAGCAGCACTAGCAGCAACTAGCAGCAGCACTAGCAGCACTAGCCAGCAGCAGCAGCACTAGCAGCAGCAGCAGCAAGCAGCGTTGATGGATCCAGCAGCGTGTCAGAGCTGCTGGAGGTGGTAGCAGCAGCAGCAGCAGCAGCAGCGGCGGGGGGGGGGGGAGGAGCTCAGGTTTCAGGCTCCGCCCAGCACGCCGCCGGTCGTTCTGATGTGGCTGAAGTGTGGGGGAAGCGGGGGGGGCCCGACAGATGATGATGATGATGATGATGATGTAATGCATGCTGGTGAAAGCAGAACTGAGCTGGTTTCCACCACCCACCCCCCTGGTCCCGGCTACGATCTCCTCGACTCGCACCCCCCTCGCCTCCTCCTCCTCCTCGACCAGGAGCTGGTGCCTGGTGGGCATTCCTCACGCCTCCTCCTCCTCACGCCTCCTCCTCCTCCTCCTCCTCCTCACGCCTCCTCCTCCTCCTCCTCACGCCTCCTCCTCCTCCCCGGAGCAGCGAAACAGATGTGGTTGTCTCGTGTGCTCCGGGCGCATCGATCAATCACTCCTCACCACATCCTCCTCCTCCTCGCCACCTCCTCCTGTTCATCCCGTGGAGTGTGGCGTCGCCATGGAGATAAACATGGCGCCGCGCAAAACAAGTCGGGCCGCGGTCCGACGCTCGGTAGCACGACGGCGAGCTTTTAGCCACGCAAAGTTTAGCTCCCGGCCACACGTACGTCTTCCAAAACGGCGAAATCTAAAAGGAACGGAATCGGTGATTGATGAATTCATCGGCGGTTAACGGTCGCCGTGTATGAAATCAACGATTTTTAAATCAGCCGTTTGTTGGGACGACCGTGCTAAGCTGAGATGAATTGACGAAGGCGCTTCGGCTTTAACCCCCCG
Source organism: Coryphaenoides rupestris (assembly GCA_002895965.2). Classification (NCBI taxonomy): domain Eukaryota; kingdom Metazoa; phylum Chordata; class Actinopteri; order Gadiformes; family Macrouridae; genus Coryphaenoides; species Coryphaenoides rupestris. The sequence continues at coordinate 67,612 of PIJE02002264.1, forward strand.
CGCGTCCTACATCGGCTACCGCAGCGCCGCCGCCCGCGATTATTAAGCCGTCGTAAAAGCGGGAAAAATAAAAATACATTAGCGTTGCGTCGCGGCTATATGAAGAGCTAGTCACACGGTCATTAGCACCACACACACACACACACACACACACACAAAAGCCATTAGCACGCGGGGGACAAACACACAAGGATAGCGACGTAGCGATGTAGCGTAGCTCGCTGCCGCCGCCGCCGCCGCCGCCGAGACGTGTGATATTAATTTTCACCTGCTATTTATGAACGGCGCCGCGAGAAAGGCTAACGACGACGTCCCCGCGAGGAGCTAATGACTTGTTCTTAATGGTTTTTAACTAAATCCCGAGTGTGAAAGTAAAGGTGTAATATCTCGCCCAGCCGTGAGGGACGTCTGTTTCGGATTTATCCCCGAGAATAATGATTTTTTGGGATAAATATGACTTACATGGTGTGTGTGTGTGTGTGTGTGTGAACGTTTATATGATCGGGACAGAGAACATTAATAAACATCGGTGGAACGTTTTAAGGTGTAAAAAGAGACTGTGGTGCATGAAGACAAGAATAGAGCAGGTTTCAAGTATTCATAGTTACAAGGTTAATAGAACGAGTTTCATAATTGCTAGGTTGTCTGCATAATAGCTGAGATAAGAGCAGAGTGACATTCTGAGTGCATTACCAACATCTAAGAATATACAATATGCTAAAACAATACTAAAATACAAACACGATGACACAAGATACATCGTGGACCTCCGACACGTCCGACGTTAAAAGCTATCCCAGTTCTGGTTCGTCTTGCGCCATCGACCGGTGATGAGAAGGGCAGCCACCGCGCTGCGATCACAACCTGGGTCAGCTGGGTGGTATCGAACGCGCCGCCGCCGCCGCCACCTCGCACCTCGCAGCATCGCTTCCCCCGACACATCCCTCCCATAACCCCACCGTCGTCCTCCTCCTGCTCCACCCAGTTCTCCACCCATCAGCCGCTAGTGGGACGCTGGGGGTGCCCTGTGCTGGAAGAACCAACGACGTTGTTGTTGTTGTTGTTGTTGTTGTTGTTGTTGGTGTCAAACTGCAAGGCTATGCATGCAGTTAGCACTTGGGCTGTCTCCTGGGTTACATACCGTCCTTAGTGTACCCTCGGGTATATACAATAAACATGCACACAGTCACAGCATTGTTCCGTCTGCTTTCGCACGGAAACAAACCCTCGCAGAACGAGTATGTATGTACACACACACACACACACACACACACACACACACACACACACACCACACACACACACACACACACACACACACACACACACACACACACCACCGTGCTGCCACTATGGGTGCCTGACTTGTGCTCGGGGGCTTAGGTACTCCGGGAATGCGCGGCACACAGCGGGGGGCGGCCGCGGGTCGCTGTGCAGCGTCCGCAGGCCCATTACTATGCAGATAGAGCGCCACACTCGTCCCTGAAAAGGGGGATAACGGGGCTATTCAACTCTGCAGCGCTATCAGCTCATCCAGACGGCGTCCAGGGGCAGCTCGGACCGTCCGGGAAACAAGCTCTCCGCGCCCAGCTGCACCGCCGCTCTCCGCTCCTCCGGCCCCCAAATCTCGCCACTCGCACTGAGCCCCGATTCCACGTCGGGCCGAAGAAACGGCGAAGAAAGTGGACGTCTCCGGCATCGTTAACGCGGTGTGTGTGTGTGTGTGACGTACTGTACGTGGCCGGACTGCGACAGACGACCGGCAACCGCTGGAGGGAAGGAAGGAGGCAGGAACGTCCGAGACCCCGTCCGTACACAGGGGTCGTTCATCATCATCGTCATCATCATCAATGATTAAGTTGTTTAAAAGTTATCCAAGAAGCACTCGAGCTATTCTCGAGCCAGAGGCTGATTGCAGATTTTGCTAAAGCATCTTCTCAATAATTGATTTTTGCCAAATTAAACTTTTATAGCTCCAGATCATGTGGGGCTGATTTGTATTGCGCTTCATATTTCCCCTGCGTACCGTACCTGTCAAACACTGTCTAGAGCTGAGAGAAGGTGAACATAAAACAGGAGCCTTATGGGTATATATGTATATATTTATCAATTAGTCGCCTGGCGCTATATACATATAAATATAATTGTCGGGTAAAGCAACATTTTGTATGTGCTGAAGACATGTGCAATATTAATATAATATAATATAATGCGACTGGCAACTTTTCTATTCTAGTTAACTTAATTTTCACTAAATGTGTTGTATTGTATTTCTATTAGGCTTATACACTTTGCATTTATAATTCTATTGTTTTTATGTTGCAACCTCTGGCACAAGTATTTCCTTGGGGATTAATAACGTTCTATCTTATCTTATCTTATCTATCTTAATCTTAAGACACGAGCTTCTGTGTTCCCGATGTTTCTTGCCACTATACTGTATCTGCAGCGGATCAAACTGCGCCTGGATCTGTGCTGACGGCTGAACGCTTGTGTTGAGAGGAGAAGAGCTTCATTCATAACCGGCATCACAACACCTCCTCTCACCTGGGGGACGCCCACAGCCATCTCTCTCAGCTCCGGTGACAACAACCAACCTTGTCCAATCACACAGAGGCCAACGACAGGGGCTTTGGTCATGATCTACCTTCCAGCTATTTGGAATTAATTAAAAGAAATAAATGGTAAATGGATTGCATTTATATCATCGCTTTTATCCAAATCTCTTCACAGTATTGCCTCACATTCACCCATTCATACACCGACGGCGGTGCCAACCATGCAAGGTAACAACCAACACGTCAGGAGCAGGTAGGGTTAGGTGGTGTCTTGCTCAGGGACACCTCCACACTTAGCTAGGAGGAGCAGGTAGGGTTAGGTGGTGTCTTGCTCAGGGACACCTCCACACTTAGCTAGGAGGAGCAGGTAGGGTTAGGTGGTGTCTTGCTCAGGGACACCTCCACACTTAGCTAGGAGGAGCAGGTAGGGTTAGGTGGTGTCTTGCTCAGGGACACCTCCACACTTAGCTAGGAGGAGCAGGTAGGGTTAGGTGGTGTCTTGCTCAGGGACACCTCCACACTTAGCTAGGAGGAGCAGGTAGGGTTAGGTGGTGTCTTGCTCAGGGACACCTCCACACTTAGCTAGGAGGGGGAGGAGCCCGGGGATCGAACCAGCAACCTTCCTGTTGCCAGACAACCGCTCTTATACCTCCTGAGCTACTGCCGCCCCACATAAAGAAGCATTGTGTCTATAAGATGAGCTTATGTTAATCAGGACAGGACGCCGGAGCAGGTAACCTGGGTGAGGTGGTGGGCAGATACTGGTCACGGCCGGGTCAGGTGACCACAGGTTGTGGAGCAGAGGAGGCGGAGTCAAGGGGGTTGTGGTGTATTGACTTGAGGTATTATTGCGGATGGTTGTGTGTGAGCCGCATAGCGGAAAACAGGAAGACAATCGGTCGACTCAACCGATACCGAGATGAACACATAAATAAGCAAATGAACATTCAACATCACAGTCATCGTTATCTTCGTGAATAAATAAAGATCATAATGTTACATGCGGGGTGACTTCGAATGATCAATAATGATTAAATATGAATGCAGATTGACGAACATAAATCGCGCCGTAATGAGCGGTTCCGCTTGAGTCGAGGAAGTGGTCAAATATCCACAATAACACAAAGTCCTGCAGTCGTCTGGGTGTAAGCCGGTGATTGCCGGAGTGATTACCAGACCGGGCGGACTCCACCAAGAGCACGGATTACGGTCGGGCCGCTTAGATACGGACTTACGGTCGGGGTTTAAAAAACGCACACGGAGACTCCCGGCGGGGTGAGGATCAGGTGAGTGGTGGGGTGTCGGTGTGTGTGTGTGTGGTGAGCTGTGTGGATTTCCAGGTGACCTGAGAGGGCTTTGTGGGCGTGGCTTATTAACTCCCGGCGATTAGGATTGTGTTCGGTCGTGTCGACGCCGCCGTCTGAATTACCTCGCCGATGAGCCTTTTCATTCGTTAATTCATCATTCGTTGTAGTGCATTGTATTCCTTCCCTCACCGCGTTCACCTTTTGTAAAAGCCGTCATTTTGCGGCGATGTGAGCAGCTTCTTAAACCCCTCGTTAGCTCCCCTATTAGCCATGCATTGTCGTAAGCTACAATGTCGTTTTAATTAATCAACGAAGCTTGGGTTTTTCCTTAGAAATTCCAACAAAGCCATATTAGTCGGGGGCCAATTCATTTTGGATGTAACATCAACACAACATTCCGCCTTAAAGAGATCACTTAAGAACAGTATTCAAGGCTTTATGAGGCCCGTTTGTTTTGTCCCTTTCCGTTCGGGGGCCGCTAAACGGGTTCCGGGCCGCGGCGAGGAACCGCATGAACCCGAGCGCCGGGGCGTTCAAAACACGACAAACGAGCCAATCAAGGTGAATGGCGGAGAGTGTGTTTGTCAGGATATATTACAATGACCTCCATCCTCGTACCAACGATGCCGCCGCCGCCGCCGCCACCGCCGCCGCCGCAGCCAACTGACAAACAACCGGCTGGCACCCGGCCCGGATCAGGACGGCAGAGACGGCGGCGACAGATGCCAACCGACCGCCGCGTTCCCCGGCGCCCGTCGCGCCCCCGCAGGGAACGCCATCAAACGCCGTCCTCACCGAGGCGGGGACGGCAGATCCTATCCTGATTCTCCAGTGGGAGCAGGCCTGGGAGAACAGTGAAGAGTGGCCACAGATATGCAGGACCTTTTCGTAGTGTACAACGGGAATATTTAGACTACACCACACACACATCACGCGTGCACGCCACCACACAACACACACACACGCACACCACACAGACACCACACGCACATACACAACACCACACGCAGCACAACCCACACAC
>PIJE02002265.1:9709-23017 GCA_002895965.2 Coryphaenoides rupestris
TGTGTGTGTGTGTGTGTGTGTGTGTGTGTGTGTGTCTGTGTGTCTGTGTGTGTGTGTGTCAGCGGCAGGCCCAGAGTGCAGGTGTTCACTTCTTCAGGTGTACTCTGTGTAACAACAAGGAGCACTTCCAGGAGGAGATGCTGACCATGGGCATCTACATCCCTGAGAGGTACTACTGCAGTGCTACTGTAGGACTACTATAGTACTATACTAACCACTACATCCTAGAGAGGTACTACTGTCGTACTACTAATACTATAGTATTATGATATAGTATTCTAAGCTCTACACGTGTGTATTATTTGACCTGATGTGATTGGTTGGTTCTGCCAGAGATGCATCCTGGGAGTTGGAGTCCAACGCGTTTGAAGACCTGCTGGAGGTGTACGAGCGCTGCGACGCGCCCACCTGCTGCTGCCGCCACGGCAGGGAGTACTCCTCCAAGACAGGGTGGGGGGGAGGACAGTGTCTGTGTTAATGTGTGTGTGTTAATGTGTGTGTGTTAATGCGTGTGTGTTAATGTGTGTGTATGTGTGTGTGTGTGTGTGTGTGTGTGTTGCAGGTGGTTTGAGGTTCTCCGCTGCAGGCTCTGTGGTTCTCGAGGAACCCATCGGAGGTGTACTGGTCTGCAGCTGCAGTCCAGCGACTGGGCCTGTCTGGACTGCACCCAGACCCTGGACCCCAGAGGTACCAGACTCTACTGGACTCTACAGGACTAAAGCAGACTCTACAGGACTAAAGCAGACTCTACTGGACTTAACCAGACTCTACAGGACTAAACCAGACTCTACAGGACTAAACCAGACTCTACTGGACTTAACCAGACTCTACAGGACTCTACTGAACTGTGTGTGTGTGTGGTGTGTGTGTGTGTGTGTGTGTGTGTGTGTGTGTGTGTGTGTGTGTGTGTGTGTGTGTGTGTGTGTGTGTGTGTGTGTGTGTGTGTGTGTGTGTGTGTGTGTGTGTGTGTGTGTGGTGTGTGTGTGTAGCCTCGCTGGTCCAGTCAGGAGTCTCTCCTCAGGATGGTCCCAGGAGGAGTCTGCTCTCCTCCATCTCCTCCTCCCCCATCAGCTACAAACGGTACTCCCCCCCCCCCCCATCACCTCTCCAAAAAAAACGAGATTGCATCTCTCGCTCTGACTCCCTCTCTCTCTCTCTCTGACTCTCTCTATGTCTCTCTCTCTCTCTGACTCTCTCTATGTCTCTCTCTCTCTCTGACTCCCTCTCTCTCTCTGTGTCTCTCTCTGACTCCCTCTCTCTGACTCTCTGTCTCTCTCTCTCTGACTCTCTCTGACTCCCTCTGTCTCTCTGTCTCTCTCTTTGTCTCTCTGTCTCTTCCACTGACTCTCTCTGTCTCTGTCTCTCTCTCTGTCTCTCTGTCTCTCTCCTCTGTCTCTTCCGCTGACTCTCTCTGTCTCTCTGTCTCTCTCTCTGGACTCTCTCTGTCTCTCTGTCTCTTCCGCTGACTCTCTCTGTCTCTCTGTCTCTCTCTGTCTCTCTCTCTGACTCTCTGACTCTCTCTGTCTCTTCCGCTGACTCTCTCTGTCTCTCTCTCTGTCTCTCTGTCTCTCTCTGTCTCTGTCTCTTCCGCTGACTCTCTCTGTCTCTCTCTCTGACTCTCTCTGTCTCTGTCTCTTCCGCTGACTCTCTCTGTCTCTCTGTCTCTCTCTCTGTCTCTCTGTCTCTCTCTCTGACTCTCTCTGTCTCTCTCTGTCTCTCTTTCTCTGCAGTACTTCATCGTCAACAAAGCTCCTCCAGACTTTGGCTCTGCAGCTCCTCCCTGCTTTTCCTGCTCCTTCTGACAGCTGCTCCCTGGTGGAGGTGCAGGGACAGGAGGAGGTGCTGGGGGCCGCTCTGGAGCTGGTGAGGAGGCCGGACTTCGACCCCAGGAGGAGGCTCTGCGTCAGGTCAGTGGAGTCTCCAGGTGGTCCTGGGGGTCCAGGAGGATGAGGAGGGAGAGGAGGGGGATGAAGATGCGTCCATGTGACCTCACGGTGTCTCCAGGTTTAAGGAGCAGCAGCAGCAGAAGACTCCGTTTCCCAGCAGCCCCAGCGGCGCCACCCAGCTGTTCCTGAGGCAGCTGGTCCAGCAGATCCAGAGCTGTGGGATCTTCGAGGGTCCGGAGGGCAGCAGGAACCTGGCACTGGAGTCCAGAGGTACAGGACCTCAGGGACCCCCCACGAACCCTGACCCTCACCCTGACCCCTGACCCCTGACCCTTACTGTGCCCCCCCCCCCAAGCGCTGCGTGAGGACGTCTACTTCTGGGTGGGCCGCCTGCTGGCCCTCGCTCTGCTCAACGGGGGACCTCCTCTCTGCTTCTTCTCCCCGGCCCTCTACCAGAGCCTCTTCACCCCCCCCGGGACCCCTGGGAGCCCCCCCCTGGCCCTGCACCACTTGACCCCCAACACCTTCTTCACACACATGCTGAGCACGGTACACACACACACACACACACACACACACACACACACACACACACACACACACACACACACACACGCTGAGCATGACTGGCTTGTGTGTGTGTGTGTGTGTGTGTGTGTGTGTGTGTGTGTGTGTGTGTGTGTGTGTGTGTGTGTGTGTGTGTGTGTGTGTGTGTGTGTGTGTGTGTGTGTGTGTGTGTGTGTGTGTGTGTGTGTGTGTGTGTGTGTGTGTGTGTAGATGGCGGAGGCCAGGTGTGTGGAGGACCTGAAGGAGACCATGTCCGCTAACTGGGAGTACCTGGAGCTAGCCGGCTGCTACCGACCAATCAGCAGCCTGGAGAACCGGGACCTCCTGGTGGCTGACCTGGTGAACTTCTCCCTGATCACCCGCATGCACCTCCCTCTGCAGAGGTATGGAGAGATGAGAGAGATAGAGAGATAGAGATGGAGACATACAGAGATAGAGATAATAATATATAATGTCACAAATGATCAAATAATCACACACTGTGTGTGTGTCTGTGCGGAGACAGGTGTTATACTGGTGATTGTATGTTGGACATGTTGAGAGACACCTTGGCCTCTGTCTGTCTCTCAGGTTTGGAGAGGGTCTGAAGACACTGGGACTGTTTGAACAGGTGAGATGCTTTCCTGGCTTATTTACTAGCTTAGAAGTAGCTGGTAACATCTGTTCCCAGATGTTGCTCCGTGTCTCTGTGCAGCTCCAGATGTTGCTCAGTGTCTCTGGGCAGCTCCAGATGATGCTCCGTGTCTCTGTGCAGCTCCAGATATTGCTCCGTGTCTCTGTGCAGCTCCAGATGTTGCTCCGTGTCTCTGTGCAGCTCCAGATGTTGCTCCCGTGTCTCTGCCCCAGATATTGCTCCGTGTCTCTGTGCAGCTCCAGATGTTGCTCAGTGTCTCTGGGCAGCTCCAGATGATGCTCCGTGTCTCTGTGCAGCTCCAGATGTTGCTCCGTGTCTCTGTGCAGCTCCAGATGTTGCTCCGTGTCTCTGTGCAGCTCCAGATGTTGCTCCGTGTCTCTGTGCAGCTTCCAGATATTGCTCCGTGTCTCTGTGCAGCTCCAGATGTTGCTCAGTGTCTCTGGGCAGCTCCAGATGATGCTCCGTGTCTCTGTGCAGCTCCAGATATTGCTCCGTGTCTCTGGGCAGCTCCAGATGTTGCTCAGTGTCTCTGTGCAGCTCCAGATGTTGCTCCGTGTCTCTGGGCAGCTCCAGATGTTGCTCAGTGTCTCTGGGCAGCTCCAGATGTTGCTCCGTGTCTCTGTGCAGCTCCAGATGTTGCTCCGTGTCTCTGTGCAGCTCCAGATGTTGCTCAGTGTCTCTGTGCAGCTCCAGATGTTGCTCCGTGTCTCTGTGCAGCTCCAGATGTTGCTCAGTGTCTCTGGGCAGCTCCAGATGTTGCTCAGTGTCTCTGTGTAGGTCCAGCTCCACCCGGCGGTCTTCTACTCCACCTTCTGTGGCCCTGAGGAGATGCTGGACGCTCACACACTCAGACACCTCCTGCTCCCCCAGCAGGAGCAGGAGCAAGGGGAACAGGAGGCGGCCATCCTCTTCTACTGGACAACCTTCCTGCAGGAGTGTGAAGGTATGGCCACGCCCACCTGCAGCTCCAGCCAATCAGAGAGACGGGCCATGTGTTCAAGCAGTTGTTCATGCTAGTAACTCCTCCCCTCCCTCCTCCAGCGGGGCGGAGCTCCATCTCCCTGCAGGACCTCCTGCGCTTCACCACAGGGGTGGAGGAGGTGCCGGCGGTGGGCCTGCTCCCCCCTCCCGCCCTCTCCTTCCTCCTCCCCCAGGGGGCCAGGGGGGGGAGGCTCTTCCCCCAGAGCGACCCCGGCTCCAACCTGCTCCTCCTGCCCCGCAGCGCCGCCTCCTATCAGGCCTTCAAGAGCTCCCTGGAGCAGGCAGTCAGCCACCACACACACCTGCTGGACACATAGTACACACACACACACACACACACACACACACACACACACACACACACACACACACACACACACACACACACACACACACACACACACACACACACACACACACACACACGTTTTATCTGAACACATGTTGTCTCTCTCTCTCCTTGTCATGTTTAAATGTCTCTTCTAAAATGCATGCAGAGGGTCACTGTCTTTGTTTTTAATGTTTTAGTCTGTGCCTTTATTTTGAAAGGAGCCCGAGTTTTGCCACTGGGACTTCCTGTGTGGATGTACACTGTAGTGGTTTATAGGTGCTGGACGGTGCTGTACACGTGATCCAGTAGTTATGATGATCTTATGATGGGTTGGGCTTCCATGGACGAGGGGATGTCCGTATATACATATATATATATATATAGATGTATAGATGTATATATATACCGTATACTGCTGCTACTGACCATATATACTCCTGTTGTGTTCTTCATCATGTTGTTACTGATCTCTGGTCACCTATATCACATTATATGTTTTTATCAATACCTTGGACTGTGTTTCTTCATTTCCATGGAGAGTGAGTGAGTGACAGAGAGTGACAGTGAGAGTTTTAAATGGATTTGGGGGAACTGAGAGTCATAATGTGTCAAATCATAAATAATGCATGTTGAGTGGTGCAGCAGTACCGCGGTGCTCCGCCAGGGGGCACTACGGGCCAGCGGACAACAGGGAAGGGAATCAGAATGTTCTTCATATATCAGAATGTTCTTCATATATCAGAATGTTCTTCATATATCAGAATGTTCTTCATATATCAGAATGTTCATACATCAGAATGTTCTTCATATATCAGAATGTTCTTCATATATCAGAATGTTCTTCATATATCAGAATGTTATTCATATATCAGAATGTTCTTCATATATCAGAATGTTCTTCATACATCAGAATGTTCTTCATACATCAGAATGTTCTTCATACATCAGAATGTTATTCATATATCAGAATGTTATTCATATATCAGAATGTTATTCATATATCAGAATGTTAATTTAATTAACTTAACTGATATCTGCAACACATCCAGCCGAGCTAATAAATGTTTTAAGTCGGTAAAGTAAAAATAAATAAAGAAATAAGGACTGGAGTGTATTACGTCATCACGTCATCATACCGGACGTGACGTCATCTGACGCCACGTCACCGCATAAACAGAAAAGATGGCGGCGTCCGTCCGGGAGAAGCAGACAGGTCTGTTATATTATATATTATATGTTATTATACTATATATAATATATACATATATGTAATATACATCATGGTGTGAAATCACCAGTTATTATATATTATATACCATCTTATACTATATTATACATATATATATAATATACATCATGGTCTGAGAACACCAGTTATTATATATTATATACCATCTTATACTATATTATACATATATATATATATATATAATATACATCATGGTCTGAGAACACCAGTTATTATATATTATATACCATCTTATACTATATTATACATATATATATATAATATACATCATGGTCTGAGAACACCAGTTATTATATATTATATACCATCTTATACTATATTATACATATATATATATAATATACATCATGGTCTGAGAACACCAGTTATTATATATTATATACCATCTTATACTATATTATTTATATATATATATATAATATACATCATGGTTCAAGTTCAAGTTCAAGTATTTTTATTGTAACTTCACAATTTACACGTGAGTATAAACAGTGAGTTAAAAACTTTTTGTGCAAAACGCCCGACAGCCGACAGTAATTATAAAATAATACAAAATAGAGTGAAACTACAAAATAGAAAATAGAACTATAAATAGAATTCTATATAAAATACGTAAATGAAATCTAAAATGAAATGGAATATACAGAGAACACCAGCACTCTTTATATAAACCATGTTATATATAATATACATCATATATATATTATATATACACCATGTTATACTATAGATATGTTATATATATTATGATATAGAATATATAGAATATATATTATATATATTATATATATTATATATCATGTGTCCATGTGAGACGGGATGCAGGACAGCTGCTGACCAGACTAGACTGACTAGGACTGGTTAATAGACTCACTGGGACTAGAGACTAAGTAGTTAGTCTCAGCAGTTAGTCTCAGCAGTCCCTCACTAGTGACTAACTAGTTAGTCTCTAGTCCCTCACTAGAGACTCACTAGTTAGTCTCAGCAGTTAGTCTCAGCAGTCCCTCACTTCAACCTCCCGGCGCTTTGTTACTAGGAAACCTCAAGGCTGTACAGCTGCTAGAAAGTCAAGTCACTTATGTCAATATATGAATAGTATAGATCTAGTATAGATGTAGTATATATCTAGTATAGATGTAGTATATATCTAGTGTAGATGTAGTATATATCTAGTATATATCCGAGCTGTACGGTAACTGGTTTAGCACACAGCTGTGGTGCTCCAGAGGTTGATGGTTTTGTATCACGGTTCTAGAGTCTGCTCCCATCTCTAAGAACAACCGCTAGCCTAGAAGATCATCACTTCCACACGTCTGTGAATGTTTCTTACAAGGCACACAGCGTCTGAACCTTAAGACATGCTTTCAGACTCACTGGGTTTGATATGTCCACAGTATGGTGTGGCAGGGACAGAACAACTGTATACAAAACATCAAGATGACACTTCAAATCAGCAGCCCATTTACACGTGTAGTACCTGGGCAGGAGGTGATGTCACACGGGACTAGAAGACCCAGACACAAAGCAAGGACACAGAAGGACAAACACACATCACATGACACAACATAAAAAAATGCCAAAATAGGGACAAAGACAATAAAGATAACAGAAAGAAGAATGCTAGCTTTATATTGAAGAGGCAGTAAACCCAAAGGAGAAGGAAGTCAGAGTGGGGATCCTTCCTTCCAGGGCCGGTTGGCAGTGGACTGGGTGTCATCATGGACATGCAGATTAGACCTCTTAAAGCTGTAATACCAGGACTGTCCATGAGGAGGTGCTGCTGGCTGGTGAGCAGCTGGTAGCTGTCAGGTGGGCTGGTCAGGTGTCATGATCACAGCAACACCCGAGAGACAGAGACAGCATCATGGCTGTTCTAACCTTTATGCTTAATAACCTTCTTGCTGAAGCACTTCTTTTCTAAATAATAATAATAATAATAATAATAGTAATACTAATAAGACGTGAAGTAAAAGACAACCAATGGCAGTTTAAAGCTAAAGCCTTTAAAAGTCATCTCTACCTGTCTGTCTCTCTACCTGTCTGTCTCTCTACCGGTCTCTAGCTGCTCTAAGGCGGATGCTGAACTTCAATGCTCCTCCTCTGAAGAACGCAGCATCTGAACCTGTATGGAAGGTAAATACTGCAGGAATCAATACAGTCACACCTTTAGCAACATAGACACTGTCCCACATCTGCCCAGACTCACGTTGTTAGATTTGCTCTGTTTTAATTTATTTTATTCTATGATGAAATTAGGCTCTCCCTCAATCCTTCCTCTGAGATTTAAATAAAGGTTGAATGAATGAATGAATGGAGACAACACGCTAGCCCACCCAGAATAGCGTTTTCAACCAACATGCTTCTGGTGACCTTTGACCCCCTGTGTGTTTCAGGTGTTGATCTACGACCGATTCGGTCAGGACATCATCTCCCCGCTCCTGGGCGTGAAGGAGCTCCGAGACATGGGCATCACCCTGCACCTGTAAGACCCTGACCCCTGACCTCTGCCCCGTGACCCTAACCTCACCCCTCACCTCAGCCCCCTGACCCTAACCCCTGTGTGTGTGTGTGTGTGTGTTGTGTGTGTGTGTGTGTGTGTGTGCGTGTGCGCGCGCGTGTAGTCTGCTCCACTCTGACAGAGATCCCATCCCAGATGTTCCCGCCATCTACTTTGTGATGCCCACCGACGAGAACATCGACCGAATCTGCCAGGTACGCACACACACACACACACACACACACACACACACACACACAAACTCTATACTGATATATCTGTGTGTGTGTGTGTGTGTGTGTGTGTAGGACCTGAGGAACCAGCTGTATGAGTCCTACTACCTGAACTTCATCTCAGCCATCAGCAGAGGCAAGCTGGAGGACGTGGCTAGCTCCGCGCTCGCGGCTAACGCTGTCACCCAGGTTACCAAGGTAACCAACAGGATGTCACTCTCTCTGACCCGTGACATCACTACTCTGACCCGTGACATCACTACTCTGACCCGTGACATGGTCCGTTATTGGTTGTGTGAGTGTGATTGGCTGATCAAATTATTGATCTGTGATTGGTTCCTCAGGTTTATGATCAGTATCTGAACTTCATCACGCTGGAGGACGACATGTTCGTTCTCTGCCATCAGAACAAAGAACTCATCTCCTACCACGGTAACACATGTACATATGCTGTATAGATGTACATATATATATATATATATATATATATATATATAGATGTACATATAGATATATATATAGATGTACATATACTGTATAGATATATATATATATAGATGTATATTTGTATATTTTGTATTTGTATACTTGATGCTAAATGTAGGGTATTTATATCTAGATAAGATAAGTTCTATCTTATCTTATCTTATATAGATATAAACCCTACATTTAGCATCAAGTATACAAACAATTAAATATGTCTCTCTCCCGGTCTGCCTGTCTGTCTACCTGTCTCTCTACCTGTCTGTCTACCTGTCTGTCTACCTCTCTACCTGTCTCTCTACCTGTCTACCTGTTTCTACCTGTCTCTCTACCTGTCTGTCTACCTACCTGTCTAGCCATCAACAGACCGGACCTGGTGGACACAGACATGGAGGCCATCATGGACACGGTGGTGGACGGACTCTTCTGCTTCTTCGTCACGCTGGGTGAGATACCATCTGATGCTAGCGACGGCCGTGAGCAGCAGTGTGTGTGTAGTGTGTGTGTAGTGTGTGTGTAATGTGTGTGTAACGTGTGTGTAATGTGTGTGTGTTTAATGTCTGTGTAATGTCTGTGTAGTGTGTGTGTAACATGCGTGTAGTGTGTGTGTGTGTAGTGTGTGTGTGTAACGTGTGTGTAACGTGTGCAGTGTGTGTGTGTGTGTGTAACGTGTGTGTATAACGTGTGTGTAACGTGTGTGTCATGACAGGTGCCGTACCGATCATCCGTTGTCCGACTGGAAACGCGGCTGAGATGGTGGCAGTGGTGAGTTCTGATTGGTTGATGGTGGCGGTGGTGAGTTCTGATAGGTTGATGGTGGCGGTGGTGAGTTCTGATAGGTTGATGGTGTGTGTGTGTGTGTGTGTGTGCGTGTGTGTGTGTGTGTGTGTGTGTGTGTGTGTGTGTGTGTGTGTGTGTGTGTGTGTGTGTGTGTGTGTGTGTGTGTGTGTGTGTGTGTGTGTGTGTGTGTGTGTGTGTGTAGAAGCTGGACAAGAGGCTACGTGAGAACCTACGAGACGCCAGGAACAGTCTGTTCACTGGAGACACCATGACCGGAGGGCAGTTCAGGTACTACAGCTCCCAGCATGCACCACAGTTCAGGTAGACTACAGCTCCCAGCATGCACCACAGTTCAGGTATACTACAGCTCCCAGCATGCACCACAGTTCAGGTAGACTACAGCTCCCAGCATGCACCACAGTTCAGGTAGACTACAGCTCCCAGCATGCACCACAGTTCAGGTAGACTACAGCTCCCAGCATGCACCACACCCACACTTCATGGGCGGCAGTAGCTCAGGAGGTAAGAACCTTTGTCTGGCAACTGGAAGGTTGCTGGTTCGATCCCTGGGCTCCGCCTAGCTGTGTGGAGGTGTCCCTGAGCAAGACACCACCTAACCCTACCTGCTCCTCCTAGCTAAGTGTGGAGGTGTCCCTGAGCAAGACACCACCTAACCCTACCTGCTCCTGATGTGTTGGTTGTTACCTAACCCTAACTATAAAGCGCTTTGGATAAAAGCGCTATATAAATGCAATCCATTTACCATTCACTTCAGTTCTCTCTCTCTAGTTTCCAGAGACCTCTGTTTGTTCTGGCTGATCGTAACCTGGATTTGGCCACGCCCCTCCACCACACCTGGACCTATCAGGCTCTCATCCACGACGTCCTGGTGAGCAGCCAATCCCTCTTCAGCTTCCTGAGGCCTGATGTTAACCACACACTCAATATGTGTGTGTGTGTGTGTGTGTGTGTCAGGACTTCCACCTGAATAGGGTGTCGATGGAGGAGGGATTGGGGGCGGAGTCTTCCCCAGCCGGTGCAAGACCAAAGAAGAAGAATCGCAAGACGTACGACCTCACTGCCCTGGACGCCTTCTGGCAGAAACACAAGGGCAGGTGTGTTCTACCTGTAACACTACCTGTTCTACCTGTAACACTAGGGCAGGTGTGTTCTACCAGTAACACTAGGGCAGGTGTGTTCTACCAGTAACACTAGGGCAGGTGTGTTCTACCAGTAACACTAGGGCAGGTGTGTTCTACCAGTAACACTACCTGTTCTACCAGTAACACTAGGGCAGGTGTGTTCTACCAGTAACACTACCTGTTCTACCAGTAACACTAGGGCAGGTGTGTTCTACCAGTAACACTAGGGCAGGTGTGTTCTACCAGTAACACTAGGGCAGGTGTGTTCTACCAGTAACACTAGGGCAGGTGTGTTCTACCAGTAACACTACCTGTTCTACCAGTAACACTAGGGCAGGTGTGTTCTACCAGTAACACTAGGACAGGTGTGTTCTACCAGTAACACTAAGGCAGGTGTGTTCTACCAGTAACACTAGGACAGGTGTGTTCTACCAGTAACACTAGGGCAGGTGTGTTCTACCAGTAACACTAGGGCAGGTGTGTTCTACCAGTAACACTAGGGCAGGTGTGTTCTACCAGTAACACTAGGGCAGGTGTGTTCTACCTGTAACACTAGGACAGGTGTGTTCTACCTGTAACACTAGGGCAGGTGTGTTCTACCAGTAACACTAGGGCAGGTGTGTTCTACCTGTAACACTAGGGCAGGTGTGTTCTACCAGTAACACTAGGGCAGGTGTGTTCTACCAGTAACACTAGGTCAGGTGTGTTCTACCAGTAACACTAGGGCAGGTGTGTTCTACCTGTAACACTAGGACAGGTGTGTTCTACCTGTAACACTAGGGCAGGTGTGTTCTACCTGTAACACTAGGTCAGGTGTGTTCTACCAGTAACACTAGGGCAGGTGTGTTCTACCAGTAACACTAGGTCAGGTGTGTTCTACCTGTAACACTAGGACAGGTGTGTTCTACCAGTAACACTAGGACAGGTGTGTTCTACCAGTAACACTAGGACAGGTGTGTTCTACCAGTAACACTAGGGCAGGTGTGTTCTACCAGTAACACTAGGACAGGTGTGTTCTACCAGTAACACTAGGACAGGTGTGTTCTACCTGTAACACTAGGACAGGTGTGTTCTACAGTAACACTAGGGCAGGTGTGTTCTACCAGTAACACTAGGGCAGGTGTGTTCTTACCAGTAAACACTAGGGCAGGTGTGTTCTACCAGTAACACTAGGGCAGGTGTGTTCTACCAGTAAACACTAGGACAGGTGTGTTCTACCAGTAACACTAGGGCAGGTGTGTTCTACCTGTAACACTAGGGCAGGTGTGTTCTACAGTAACACTAGGTCAGGTGTGTTTCTACCAGTAACACTAGGGCAGGTGTGTTCTACCCAGTAACCTAGGACAGGTGTGTTTACCAGTAACACTAGGGCAGGTGTGTTCTACCAGTAACACTAGGGCAGGTGTGTTCTACCAGTAACACTAGGACAGGTGTGTTCTAAACCAGTAACACTAGGGCAGGTGTGTTCCTACCAGTAACACTAGGACAGGTTGTGTTCTACCAGTAACACTAGGACAGGTGTGTTCTACCAGTAACACTAGGGCAGGTGTGTTCTACCTGTAACACTAGGACAGGTGTGTTCTACCAGTAACACTAGGGCAGGTGTGTTCTACCAGTAACACTAGGGACAGGTGTGTTCTACCAGTAACACTAGGACAGGTGTGTTCTACCAGTAACACTAGGGCAGGTGTGTTCTACCAGTAACACTAGGACAGGTGTGTTCTACCAGTAACACTAGGACAGGTGTGTTCTACCTGTTCTTATTCTTATTCTTATTCTATACTGAAGTGACTTCCAGGTGAGAAGTGGAGGAGCTGCAGATGAATCCTCTCCAGTATCGAGTCTTGTTATTGTTCAGAGTAGTAACACAGAGGCTGGTGATTGGTCAGTGGTAGCTGAGAGCCGTGTGATTGGTTGTTTCAGCCCGTTCCCGGAGGTGGCTGAGTCAGTCCAGGAGGAGTTGGACCGTTATCGCGCCCAGGAGGACGAAGTGAAGCGACTCAAGAGCATTATGGTGCCTTTAGAACTTCTATATTAAACTGTTTATATACTGTTTATAACTTCCATATTAAACTGTATACTTATATATACTGTTCATAACTTCTATATTAAACTGTATATACATACTGTTTCTATCATCTATATGAAACTATATATACTGATTATATCTTCTATACTATATATATACTGTTTATATCTTCTGTACTATATATACTGTTTATACTGGAGAGACTGAAGACCATCGTGTGTGTGTGTGTGTGTGTGTGTGTGTGTGTGTGTGTGTGTGTGTGTGTGTGTGTGTGTGTGTGTGTGTGTGTGTGTGTGTGTGTGTGTGTGTGTGTGTAGGGTTTAGAGGGAGAGGACGAGGGGGCGATCAGCATGCTGTCAGACAACACGGCCAAACTCACCTCAGCTGTCAGGTAACCTTAATACACCTAATATACTGTATATACTTGTTTACTGCGGGTAAAGCAGTGGCTCACATTCCTTACTTAGAAAACAAAGAAGGAATTTGATGAGCTGAT
>PIJE02002265.1:29146-35308 GCA_002895965.2 Coryphaenoides rupestris
GATGCCGGCTGCGACCTTTCACCCCTCAACTACATCAAACAGTGGAAGTAAGTCTGTCTGTCTGCCTGTCTGTCTGCCTGTCTGTCTGTCTTCTATCATATATGATGTGTGTGTGATGAATGTGGCCGTGTCTTACAGGGCCTTCACCAAGATGGCCGCCACCCCTGCCAACTACGGCAGCAGTGGTGTCAAACCCATGGGGTGAGTCTGGGGTCACGCGTGTTGAAGCACACGTCTGTCTGGGGTCACGCGTGTTGAAGCACACGTCTGTCTGGGGTCACGCGTGTTGAAGCACACGTCTGTCTGGGGAGGCGTGTTGAAGCACACGGCTGTCTGGGGTCACGCGTGTTGAAGCACACGTCTGTCTGGGGAGGCGTGTTGAAGCACACGTCTGTCTGGGGAGGCGTGTTGAAGCACACGTCTGTCTGGGGAGGCGTGTTGAAGCACACGTCTGTCTGGGGAGGCGTGTTGAAGCACACGTCTGTCTGGGGAGGCGTGTTGAAGCACACGGCTCGGTCATATCTGTCCAACATGTTACTTCTCTTTCAGCTTCATGAAGCTCAATTCTGCTGCCGTTCACTGGAGATTACCAGCCTGTCCTTGGACACCTCCTCTCTCTCTCTCTCTCTCTCTCTCTCTCTCTCTCTCTCTCTCTCTCTCTCTCTCTCTCTCTCTCTCTCTCTCTCTCTCTCTCTCTCTCTCTCTCTCTCTCTCTCTCATTCTCTTTCAATTGAGCATATCTTTATTGGCATGGCTTCTTAGTGTGTGCATTGCCAGGCCAGATGAGTCAGAGCATGTGGCCAGGAGTCCTCTTAGACACTCCAGAGCACTGCGGTCGACCACCAGGAGCACACGGCAGCTATGGACATTAGTGTGTGCATTGCCAGGCCAGATGAGTCAGAGCATGTGGCCAGGAGTCCTCTTAGACACTCCAGAGCACTGCGGTCGACCACCAGGAGCACACGGCAGCTATGGACATTCCAGTCATTACTATCACGAGACACGTATACAGAAAGACTATCTACAGCCAGGCTACGAGTCTGTACCTTTCTCTATGAGTCTGTACTTTTCTCTAGAGCTATCAGTCTGTACCTTTCTCTATAGCTATGAGTCTGTACCTTTCTCTAGAGCTGAGTCTGTACCTTTCTCTATAGCTATGAGTCTGTACCTTTCTCTATGAGTCTGTACCTTTCTCTAGAGCTATGAATTGTACCTTTCTCTATGAGTCTGTACCTTTCTCTATGAGTCTGTACCTTTCTCTAGAGCTATGAGTCTGTACCTTTCTCTATGAGTCTGTACCTTTCTCTATGAATCTGTACCTTTCTCTAGAGCTATGAGTCTGTACCTTTCTCTATGAGTCTGTACCTTTCTCTATGAATCTGTACCTTTCTCTAGAGCTATGAGTCTGTACCTTTCTCTATGAGTCTGTACCTTTCTCTATGAATCTGTACCTTTCTCTATAGCTATGAGTCTGTACCTTTCTCTATGAGTCTGTACCTTTCTCTATGAGTCTGTACCTTTCTCTATGAGTCTGTACCTTTCTCTATGAGTCTGTACCTTTCTCTATGAGTCTGTACCTTTCTCTATGAGTCTGTACCTTTCTCTATGAGTCTGTACCTTCTCTATAGCTATGAGTCTGTACCTTTCTCTATGAGTCTGTACCTTTCTCTATGAGTCTGTACCTTTCTCTATGAGTCTGTACCTTTCTCTATGAGTCTGTACCTTTCTCTATGAGTCTGTACCTTTCTCTAGAGCTATGAGTCTGTACCTTTCTCTATGAGTCTGTACCTTTCTCTATAGCTATGAGTCTGTACCTTTCTCTATGAGTCTGTACCTTTCTCTATGAGTCTGTACCTTTCTCTATGAATCTGTACCTTTCTCTATAGCTATGAGTCTGTACCTTTCTCTATGAGTCTGTACCTTTCTCTATGAATCTGTACCTTTCTCTATGAATCTGTACCTTTCTCTATAGCTATGAGTCTGTACCTTTCTCTATGAGTCTGTACCTTTCTCTATGAGTCTGTACCTTTCTCTATGAGTCTGTACCTTTCTCTATAGCTATGAGTCTGTACCTTTCTCTATGAGTCTGTACCTTTCTCTATGAATCTGTACCTTTCTCTATGAATCTGTACCTTTCTCTATAGCTATGAGTCTGTACCTTTCTCTATGAGTCTGTACCTTTCTCTATGAGTCTGTACCTTTCTCTAGAGCTATGAGTCTGTACCTTTCTCTATGAGTCTGTACCTTTCTCTATGAGTCTGTACCTTTCTCTATGAATCTGTACCTTTCTTTAGAGCTATGAGTCTGTACCTTTCTCTATGAGTCTGTACCTTTCTCTATAGCTATGAGTCTGTACCTTTCTCTATGAGTCTGTACCTTTCTCTATGAATCTGTACCTTTCTCTATGAATCTGTACCTTTCTCTATAGCTATGAGTCTGTACCTTTCTCTATGAGTCTGTACCTTTCTCTATGAATCTGTACCTTTCTCTATGAATCTGTACCTTTCTCTATAGCTATGAGTCTGTACCTTTCTCTATGAGTCTGTACCTTTCTCTAGAGCTATGAGTCTGTACCTTTCTCTATGAGTCTGTACCTTTCTCTATGAGTCTGTACCTTTCTCTATGAGTCTGTACCTTTCTCTATGAGTCTGTACCTTTCTCTATGAGTCTGTACCTTTCTCTATGAGTCTGTACCTTTCTCTATGAGTCTGTACCTTTCTCTATGAATCTGTACCTTTCTCTAGAGCTATGAGTCTGTACCTTTCTCTATGAGTCTGTACCTTTCTCTATGAGTCTGTACCTTTCTCTATGAGTCTGTACCTTTCTCTATGAGTCTGTACCTTTCTCTATGAGTCTGTACCTTTCTCTATGAGTCTGTACCTTTCTCTATGAGTCTGTACCTTTCTCTATGAATCTGTACCTTTCTCTAGAGCTATGAGACTGTACCTTTCTCTATGAGTCTGTACCTTTCTCTATGAGTCTGTACCTTTCTCTATGAGTCTGTACCTTTCTCTATGAGTCTGTACCTTTCTCTATGAATCTGTACCTTTCTCTATGAGTCTGTACCTTTCTCTATGAGTCTGTACCTTTCTCTATGAGTCTGTACCTTTCTCTATGAGTCTGTACCTTTCTCTATGAGTCTGTACCTTTCTCTATGAGTCTGTACCTTTCTCTATGAGTCTGTACCTTTCTCTATGAGTCTGTACCTTTCTCTATGAATCTGTACCTTTCTCTAGAGCTATGAGTCTGTACCTTTCTCTATGAGTCTGTACCTTTCTCTGAGTCTGTACCTTTCTCTATGAATCTGTACCTTTCTCTATGAGTCTGTACCTTTCTCTATGAGTCTGTACCTTTCTCTATGAATCTGTACCTTTCTCTATGAGTCTGTACCTTTCTCTATGAGTCTGTACCTTTCTCTATGAATCTGTACCTTTCTCTATGAGTCTGTACCTTTCTCTATGAGTCTGTACCTTTCTCTATGAGTCTGTACCTTTCTCTATGAATCTGTACCTTTCTCTAGAGCTATGAGACTGTACCTTTCTCTATGAGTCTGTACCTTTCTCTATGAGTCTGTACCTTTCTCTATGAATCTGTACCTTTCTCTATGAATCTGTACCTTTCTCTAGAGCTATGAGTCTGTACCTTTCTCTATGAGTCTGTACCTTTCTCTATGAGTCTGTACCTTTCTCTATGAATCTGTACCTTTCTCTATGAATCTGTACCTTTCTCTATGAGTCTGTACCTTTCTCTATGAGTCTGTACCTTTCTCTATGAGTCTGTACCTTTCTCTATGAGTCTGTACCTTTCTCTATGAGTCTGTACCTTTCTCTATGAGTCTGTACCTTTCTCTATGAGTCTGTACCTTTCTCTATGAGTCTGTACCTTTCTCTATGAGTCTGTACCTTTCTCTATGAGTCTGTACCTTTCTCTATGAGTCTGTACCTTTCTCTATGAGTCTGTACCTTTCTCTATGAGTCTGTACCTTTCTCTATGAGTCTGTACCTTCTCTACTATGAGTCTGTACCTTTCTCTATGAGTCTGTACCTTTCTCTATGAGTCTGTACCTTTCTCTATGAGTCTGTACCTTTCTCTATGAGTCTGTACCTTTCTCTATGAGTCTGTACCTTTCTCTAGAGCTATGAGTCTGTACCTTTCTCTATGAGTCTGTACCTTTCTCTAGAGCTATGAGTCTGTACCTTTCTCTATGAGTCTGTACCTTTCTCTAGAGCTATGAGTCTGTACCTTTCTCTAGAGCTATGAGTCTGTACCTTTCTCTAGAGCTATGAGTCTGTACCTTTCTCTAGAGCTGAGTCTGTACCTTTCTCTAGAGCTATGAGTCTGTACCTTTCTCTATGAGTCTGTACCTTTCTCTATGAATCTGTACCTTTCTCTATGAGTCTGTACCTTTCTCTAGAGCTATGAGTCTGTACCTTTCTCTATGAGTCTGTACCTTTCTCTAGAGCTATGAGTCTGTACCTTTCTCTATGAGTCTGTACCTTTCTCTATGAGTCTGTACCTTTCTCTAGAGCTATGAGTCTGTACCTTTCTCTAGAGCTATGAGTCTGTACCTTTCTCTATGAGTCTGTACCTTTCTCTATGAGTCTGTACCTTTCTCTATGAGTCTGTACCTTTCTCTATGAGTCTGTACCTTTCTCTAGAGCTATGAGTCTGTACCTTTCTCTAGAGCTATGAGTCTGTACCTTTCTCTAGAGCTATGAGTCTGTACCTTTCTCTAGAGCTATGAGTCTGTACCTTTCTCTAGAGCTATGAGTCTGTACCTTTCTCTATGAGTCTGTACCTTTCTCTATGAGTCTGTACCTTTCTCTAGAGCTATGAGTCTGTACCTTTCTCTAGAGCTATGAGTCTGTAATATTACATTAAAGTGTTTATGATTTGGTTTGTTGAATTGGAATAAATAATGAATCTCTCTGTACTTCTTCTCTGAACAGACAGGTACAGAGGTGAAACAGACAGGGTCCACAGGTAGACAGACAGGAAGATAGACAGGTAGCTTTAGATGGCCAACTTGGGATAGGATGTTGCTAGTCAGACAGACAGATCGTTTGACAGCTGAGCTGCCAGGTAAACAGGAAGCCAGGTAGCCAGCTAGCGAGCCAACTTCCTGTCTGGAGTCTCAGTTCTGCCCTCAGGAGTGTGTGTGTGTGTGTGTGTGTGTGTGTGTGTGTGTGTGTGTGTGTGTGTGTGGTGTGTGTGTGTGTGTGTGTGTGTGTCGTGTGTGTGTGTGTGTGTGTGTGTGTGTGTGTGTGTGTGTGTGCGCGCATGTGGTTGTGTGTGTACGCCAAGAAAGCTAAATGATTAAGTGACTAGAAGTCTTGGAAAATCGACATCAACCTGTGTGTGTGTGTGTGTGTGTGTGTGTGTGTGTGTGTGTGTGTGTGTGTGTGTGTGTGTGTGTGTGTGTGTGTGTGTGTGTGTGTGTGTGTGTGTGTGTGTGTGTGTGTGTGTGAGTGAAAGACAATCTTATATGCAGAGTGATCTACCTGATGGTAGGACTTAGATACAGACACACACCACACACACACACCACACACACACACCACACACACACACCACACACACACCACACACACACACGCACACACACCACACACACACACACCACACACACACACACACACACCACCACACACACACACACACACACACACACACACACACACACACACACACAGGTGGTAACAGTAGTTTGGTGATTCTCAGCGTCTGGAGTTACAGAAAACTAACAATGATCCTGTTGTTTATAGAGGAGAGGAGAGGAGGGGGAGAGGGAGGAGGAGGAGGGAGGAGGAGAGGGAGAGGGGGAGCAGGGAGGAGACGAGGGGGGAAGGAGAGAGGGAGAGGAGGAGAGGAGGGAGAGGAGAGAGGGAGGAGAGAGGAGAGGGGAGGATGAGGAGGGAGAGGGGGAGAGAGGAGGGAGACGAGAGGAGGAGAGGAGAGGAGAGGAGAGAGGGGAGAGAGGGGAGGAGAGGAGAGAAGTAGAGGCGGAGAGGAGAGGAGAGGAGAGGAGAGGAGGAGAGGGGAGGAGAGGAGAGGAGGAGAGGGTGTGATGGAGTAGATGAAAGGAGAGCAACATTCTCTCATCAAAAGAATTGTGGTGTGTAGGTGTGTGTGTGTGTGTGTGTGTGTTGTGTGTGTCTGTTA
>PIJE02002265.1:43491-55080 GCA_002895965.2 Coryphaenoides rupestris
CTCTCTCTCTCAGGGGTGGTGTTTCTCTTCCAGTCATCATTGTGCTCAGAACAGAACGGTCAGCATCTCAATAATAATAATAATAATAATAAGCTAAGACAACCATTATGTGATGATGTCATAGTAGTGATGTTATGGTGATGTCATAGTAGTGATGTTATGATGATGTCATAGTAGTGATGTTATGGTGATGTCATAGTAGTGATGTTATGATGATGTCATAGTAGTGATGTTATGGTGATGTCATAGTAGTGATGTTATGATGATGTCATGATGGTGATGTCATAGTAGTGATGTTATGATGATGTCATGATGGTGATGTCATAGTAGTGATGTTATGGTGATGTCATAGTAGTGATGTTATGATGATGTCATAGTAGTGATGTTATGGTGATGTCATAGTAGTGATGTTATGGTGATGTCATAGTAGTGATGTTATGGTGATGTCATAGTAGTGATGTTATGATGATGTCATGATGGTGATGTCATAGTAGTGATGTTATGGTGATGTCATAGTAGTGATGTTATGATGATGTCATAGTAGTGATGTTATGATGATGTCATGATGGTGATGTCATAGTAGTGATGTTATGGTGATGTCATAGTAGTGATGTTATGATGATGTCATAGTAGTGATGTTATGATGATGTCATGATGGTGATGTCATAGTAGTGATGTTATGATGATGTCATGATGGTGATGTCATAGTAGTGATGTTATGGTGATGTCATGATGGTGATGTCATAGTAGTGATGTTATGATGATGTCATGATGGTGATGTCATAGTAGTGATGTTATGGTGATGTCATAGTAGTGATGTTATGATGATGTCATGATGGTGATGTCATAGTAGTGATGTTATGATGATGTCATAGTAGTGATGTTATGATGGTGATGTCATAGTAGTGATGTTATGATGATGTCATGATGGTGATGTCATAGTAGTGATGTTATGATGATATCATGATGGTGATGTCATAGTAGTGATGTTATGGTGATATCATGATGGTGATGTCATAGTAGTGATGTTATGATGATATCATGATGGTGATGTCATAGTAGTGATGTTATGATGATATCATGATGGTGATGTCATAGTAGTGATGTTATGATGATGTCATAGTAGTGATGTTATGATGATATCATGATGGTGATGTCATAGTAGTGATGTTATGATGATATCATGATGGTGATGTCATAGTAGTGATGTTATGATGATATCATGATGGTGATGTCATAGTAGTGATGTTATGGTGATGTCATAGTAGTGATGTTATGGTGATGTCATAGTAGTGATGTTATGGTGATGTCATAGTAGTGATGTTATGATGTCATAGTAGTGATGTTATGATGATATCATGATGGTGATGTCATAGTAGTGATGTTATGATGATATCATGATGGTGATGTCATAGTAGTGATGTTATGATGATATCATGATGGTGATGTCATAGTAGTGATGTTATGATGATATCATGATGGTGATGTCATAGTAGTGATGTTATGGTGATGTCATAGTAGTGATGTTATGATGATATCATGATGGTGATGTCATAGTAGTGATGTTATGGTGATGTCATAGTAGTGATGTTATGGTGATGTCATAGTAGTGATGTTATGATGTCATAGTAGTGATGTTATGATGATATCATGATGGTGATGTCATAGTAGTGATGTTATGGTGATGTCATAGTAGTGATGTTATGATGATATCATGATGGTGATGTCATAGTAGTGATGTTATGGTGATGTCATAGTAGTGATGTTATGATGATGTCATAGTAGTGATGTTATGATGTCATAGTAGTGATGTTATGATGATATCATGATGGTGATGTCATAGTAGTGATGTTATGGTGATGTCATAGTAGTGATGTTATGGTGATGTCATAGTAGTGATGTTATGGTGATGTCATAGTAGTGATGTTATGATGATATCATGATGGTGATGTCATAGTAGTGATGTTATGGTGATGTCATAGTAGTGATGTTATGATTATGGTGATGTCATAGTAGTGATGTTATGGTGATGTCATAGTAGTGATGTTATGGTGATGTCATGATGGTGATGTCATAGTAGTGATGTTATGGTGATGTCATAGTAGTGATGTTATGGTGATGTCATAGTAGTGATGTTATGATGTCAT
The DNA here is from genome assembly GCA_002895965.2 of Coryphaenoides rupestris. Taxonomy (NCBI): domain Eukaryota; kingdom Metazoa; phylum Chordata; class Actinopteri; order Gadiformes; family Macrouridae; genus Coryphaenoides; species Coryphaenoides rupestris. The sequence continues at coordinate 45,639 of PIJE02002265.1, forward strand.
AGTAGTGATGTTATGATGATATCATGATGGTGATGTCATAGTAGTGATGTTATGATGATATCATGATGGTGATGTCATAGTAGTGATGTTATGGTGATGTCATAGTAGTGATGTTATGGTGATGTCATAGTAGTGATGTTATGATGATATCATGATGGTGATGTCATAGTAGTGATGTTATGGTGATGTCATGATGGTGATGTCATAGTAGTGATGTTATGGTGATGTCATAGTAGTGATGTTATGGTGATGTCATAGTAGTGATGTTATGGTGATGTCATAGTAGTGATGTTATGATGATGTCATAGTAGTGATGTTATGATGATGTCATAGTAGTGATGTTATGATGATGTCATAGTAGTGATGTTATGATGATGTCATGATGGTGATGTCATAGTAGTGATGTTATGATGATGTCATGATGGTGATGTCATAGTAGTGATGTTATGATGATGTCATAGTAGTGATGTTATGGTGATGTCATAGTAGTGATGTTATGATGATGTCATGATGGTGATGTCATAGTAGTGATGTTATGGTGATGTCATGATGGTGATGTCATAGTAGTGATGTTATGATGATGTCATGATGGTGATGTCATAGTAGTGATGTTATGGTGATGTCATAGTAGTGATGTTATGGTGATGTCATAGTAGTGATGTTATGATGATATCATGATGGTGATGTCATAGTAGTGATGTTATGATGATATCATGATGGTGATGTCATAGTAGTGATGTTATGGTGATGTCATAGTAGTGATGTTATGGTGATGTCATAGTAGTGATGTTGATGATGTCATAGTAGTGATGTTATGATTTGGTGATGTCATAGTAGTGATGTTATGATGATGTCATAGTAGTGATGTTATGGTGATGTCATAGTAGTGATGTTATGGTGATGTCATAGTAGTGATGTTATGATGATATCATGATGGTGATGTCATAGTAGTGATGTTATGGTGATGTCATAGTAGTGATGTTATGGTGATGTCATAGTAGTGATGTTATGATGATGTCATAGTAGTGATGTTATGGTGATGTCATAGTAGTGATGTTATGGTGATGTCATAGTAGTGATGTTATGATGTCATGATGGTGATGTCATAGTAGTGATGTTATGGTGATGTCATGATGGTGATGTCATAGTAGTGATGTTATGGTGATGTCATAGTAGTGATGTTATGGTGATGTCATAGTAGTGATGTTATGGTGATGTCATAGTAGTGATGTTATGATGATATCATGATGGTGATGTCATAGTAGTGATGTTATGGTGATGTCATAGTAGTGATGTTATGGTGATGTCATAGTAGTGATGTTATGGTGATGTCATAGTAGTGATGTTATGGTGATGTCATAGTAGTGATGTTATGGTGATGTCATAGTAGTGATGTTATGATGATGTCATAGTAGTGATGTTATGATGATATCATGATGGTGATGTCATAGTAGTGATGTTATGGTGATGTCATAGTAGTGATGTTATGATGTCATAGTAGTGATGTTATGATGATATCATGATGGTGATGTCATAGTAGTGATGTTATGGTGATGTCATAGTAGTGATGTTATGATGATATCATGATGGTGATGTCATAGTAGTGATGTTATGATGATGTCATAGTAGTGATGTTATGATGATGTCATGATGGTGATGTCATAGTAGTGATGTTATGATGATATCATGATGGTGATGTCATAGTAGTGATGTTATGGTGATGTCATAGTAGTGATGTTATGGTGATGTCATAGTAGTGATGTTATGGTGATGTCATAGTAGTGATGTTATGATGTCATAGTAGTGATGTTATGATGATATCATGATGGTGATGTCATAGTAGTGATGTTATGGTGATGTCATAGTAGTGATGTTATGGTGATGTCATAGTAGTGATGTTATGGTGATGTCATAGTAGTGATGTTATGATGATATCATGATGGTGATGTCATAGTAGTGATGTTATGGTGATGTCATGAGTAGTGATGTTATGGTGATGATGGATGTGTCATATGGTGATGTCATAGTAGTGATGTTATGGTGATGTCATAGTAGTGATGTTATGGTGATGTCATAGTAGTGATGTTATGATGATGTCATAGTAGTGATGTTATGGTGATGTCATAGTAGTGATGTTATGATGATGTCATAGTAGTGATGTTATGATGATGTCATAGTAGTGATGTTATGATGATGTCATGATGGTGATGTCATAGTAGTGATGTATGATATTATGGTGATGTTATGGTGATGTCATGATGGTGATGTCATAGTAGTGATGTTATGGTGATGTCATAGTAGTGATGTTATGATGATGTCATGATGGTGATGTCATAGTAGTGATGTTATGGTGATGTCATAGTCGTGATGTTATGATGATGTCATGATGGTGATGTCATAGTAGTGATGTTATGATGATGTCATGATGGTGATGTCATAGTAGTGATGTTATGGTGATGTCATGATGGTGATGTCATAGTAGTGATGTTATGGTGATGTCATAGTAGTGATGTTATGGTGATGTCATAGTAGTGATGTTATGGTGATGTCATAGTAGTGATGTTATGATGATGTCATAGTAGTGATGTTATGATGATGTCATGATGGTGATGTCATAGTAGTGATGTTATGATGATGTCATGATGGTGATGTCATAGTAGTGATGTTATGATGATGTCATGATGGTGATGTCATAGTAGTGATGTTATGGTGATGTCATGATGGTGATGTCATAGTAGTGATGTTATGGTGATGTCATAGTCGTGATGTTATGATGATGTCATGATGGTGATGTCATAGTAGTGATGTTATGATGATGTCATGATGGTGATGTCATAGTAGTGATGTTATGGTGATGTCATAGTCGTGATGTTATGGTGATGTCATGATGGTGATGTCATAGTAGTGATGTTATGATGATGTCATAGTAGTGATGTTATGATGATGTCATAGTAGTGATGTTATGATGATGTCATGATGGTGATGTCATAGTCGTGATGTTATGGTGATGTCATGATGGTGATGTCATAGTAGTGATGTTATGGTGATGTCATGATGGTGATGTCATAGTAGTGATGTTATGGTGATGTCATAGTAGTGATGTTATGGTGATGTCATAGTAGTGATGTTATGATGATGTCATAGTAGTGATGTTATGGTGATGTCATAGTAGTGATGTTATGATGATGTCATAGTAGTGATGTTATGGTGATGTCATAGTAGTGATGTTATGGTGATGTCATAGTAGTGATGTTATGATGATGTCATAGTAGTGATGTTATGGTGATGTCATAGTAGTGATGTTATGATGATGTCATAGTAGTGATGTTATGGATGATGTCATAGTAGTGATGTTATGATGATGTCATGATGGTGATGTCATAGTAGTGATGTTATGGTGATGTCATAGTAGTGATGTTATGATGATGTCATAGTAGTGATGTTATGGTGATGTCATAGTAGTGATGTTATGATGATGTCATAGTAGTGATGTTATGGTGATGTCATAGTAGTGATGTTATGATGATGTCATAGTAGTGATGTTATGATGATGTCATAGTAGTGATGTTATGATGGCTCTTTGGACCCGGAGGTCTTGAGGAGGTCCAGATATGATGTTCTGAGGAAAATCAGAGATGCCAAAAGAACCTACAGGTACAAGTTGGAGTCTAACTACCACAGCTCTGATCCCAGACGCATGAGATATGGATTGCGAGCCATCACAGATTATAAAGGGAGAAATAGCAGCGATGCCCTTCACCTCTCTGCCTGATAAACTCAACACCTTCTATGCACAGTTTGAGGTGAGCAACACCTCTCCTACAGCGAGGCTAGCTGAGGACCAGGTTGCTGCACTCAGTCCCTAACCACGGCGGACGTGAGGAGAGCTCTTGAAAGAATAAACCCACGGAAGTCTCCAGGGCCAGACGGCATTCCAGGCCGTGTCCTCAGAGGGTGCGCCGACCAACATAGCGGAGGTATTCACCTCCACATTCAACCTCTCCCTGTACCAGTTCCCACCTGCTTCAAACAGACCACCATTGTCCCTGTACCGAAGAAACCTGGCTGAATGACTATTGCCCTGTAACACTGACCTCCATAATCATGAAGTGATTCGAGCGGCTATTCAGAGCCCACAATCTGCTCCACCCTTCCTGACACCTTGGACCCCCTTCAATTTGCATACCGTACCAACAGATTTATGGACGACGCCATCGCCCTGACAGTTCACACCGCCCTCTCCCACCTGGAGAAGGGAAACATACGTGAGAATGCTATTCGTAGATTACAGCTCAGAATTCAATACTATTGTGCCTGTTAAGCTCATTCCCAAGCTCAGGAGCCTCCTCCCCTTGTAACTGGATCCTGGGCTTCCTGACGGGCAGACCCCAGGTGGTGAGGATGGGCAGTCTCACCTCCTCTGTACTGACCCTGAGCACCAGAGCCCCTCAGGGCTGCATACTCAGTCCACTCCTGTACTCCCTGTACATGCATGACTGTGTAGCCACACACGGCTCCAACACCATAATTAAGTTTGCGGATGACACCACCATCCTGGGTCTCATCACCAACAATGATGAGACCGCCCACAGAGAGGAGGTCAGGGCAACGTGGTGCCAGGGCAACAATCGCTCTCTCAACGTCTGCAAGACTAAAGAGATGATCGAGGACTTCAGGAAGCGACAGGGGGGGTCATAGATGTCATGGTGATGTCATGGTGATGTCATGGTGATGTCATGGTGATGTCATGGTGTCATGTGCTTCAGTCACCTCAGCCATCACGTGTCTGACCCGCGGTGCAGACCTCGTGGAGGACAACCAGGTGGTCTTGTGTCCTCCAGACTGCTCCCAGTGGCAGATGTCTGTGTTCGGCACTGGGACCTACGCTTCAGTCTCCAACGTGTGTGGAGCTGCTATACACAGGTACACCTGTCTGCCTGCCTACCTGTCTGCCTACCTGCCCGTCTACAGGTCTGCCTACCTGTCTGTCTGTCTGTCTACCTGCCTGTCTACCGGTCTGCCTGTCTACCTGTCTGTTTACTTGTCTGCCGTTCTGTCGACCTGTCTGTCTACATGTCTGTCTACGTGTCTGTCTGTCTACTTATCTGTCTACCTTTCTGTCTGGCCGACTGTCTGCTTGTCTGTCTCCCTACCTGCCTGTCTGTAGACCTGTCTACCTGACTATCTACCTGTTTGCCTGTCTACCTGTCTGTCGCCTGTCTGTCTACCTGTTTAAGTATCTACCTGTCTGTCCACCTGTCTATCTGCCTGTGCACCTGTCTACCTATCTGAAAGATAGCCCTGTCTACCTGACTGCCTGTCTAACTTCCTGTCGACGTATCTACATTCCTGTCTTCCTGTCTATCTGTCTGTCTACCTGTCTAGTAACAGGTCCCAGCAGGTGACCAGGTCCCAGCAGGTGACCAGGTCCCAGCAGGTGACCAGGTCCCAGCAGGTGACCAGGTCCCAGCAGGTGTAACAGGTCCCAGCAGGTGACCAGGTCCCAGCAGGTGACCAGGTCCCAGCAGGTGACCAGGTCCCAGCAGGTGACCAGGTCCCAGCAGGTGACCAGGTCCCAGCAGGTATAACAGGTCCCAGCAGGTGTAACAGGTGTGTCCTCTACCCCCCCACCCCCCCCTCACCAGAGGGGTCGTAGGTCGTGGCGGGGGGCCGGTTCGGGTCCGCAGGCTGCTGGGGAGGCGGAGCTACATGAGTTCCTACTCCAACGGCGTCCAATCACAGTCCCTGTCTCAGTGGACCGCCTCCTTCAGCCTGAAAAGTACACACTAGTACACACTTGTACACACTGCTACACACTAGTACACACTAGTACTCAATACTGATACTCAATACTGTGTGTGTGTGTGTGTGTGTGTGTGTGTGTGTATGTGTATGTGTATGTGTGTGTATGTGTATGTGTATGTGTGTGTGTGTGTGTGTGTGTGTGTGTGTGTGTCTCCAGAAACAGTCCCCATACCCCAGGAGGTGTCCAGTCAGACCAGTACCACCAGCCTGCCAGCAGTGAAGCCTGGTTAGTACTACATACTAGCTTCATACAACCTGGATTATTGCAATATTGCATACTGAGAAAATACATCAAATATAGAATTGCATCAAATGTATGATTATTGTTTGAATGCAATTATTTTCCTATTCAAATAATAATATATGTGTGTGTGTGTGTGTGTATTTGCTTAGTGAAGAAAGTGAAGAAGCCCTCAGTGAAGAAGATAGTGAAAGGAAACACAGGTACTAGTTCTGGATCTGCTGGCCCAACCTGGCACCCCTCAGGTGGATCTGCTGGCCCAACCTGGCAACCCTCATATATGTGTGTGTCTGTGTGTGTGTGTGTGTGTGTGTGTGTGTGTGTGTGTGTGTGTGTGTGTGTGTGTGTGTGTGTGTGTGTGTGTGTGTGTGTATGTGTGTGTGTGTGTGTGTGTGTGTGTGTGTGTGTGTGTGTGTGTATGTGTGTGTGTGTGTGTATGTGTATGTGTGTGTGTGTGTGTGTGTGTGTGTGTGTGTGTGTGTGTGTGTGTGTGTGTGTATGTGTGTGTGTGTGTGTGTGTGTGTGTGTGTGTGTGTGTGTGTGTGTATGTGTGTGTGTGTATGTGTGTGTGTGTGTGTGTGTGTGTGTGTGTGTGTGTGTGTGTGTGTGTGTGTGTGTGTGTGTGTGTGTGTGTGTGTGTGTGTGTGTGTGTGTGCAGAGTGTCAGGTGGAGCTGGCCGTGGTGCTGGACAGCAGCACGAACCTCGGCCAGAGACGCTTCAGCCTCCAGAAGAACTTCGTGCTGAAGATGGTCTCCTCTCTGAAGGTCGGGCCCTCAGGACCCCACGTAGGACTGGTGCAGGCCGGGTGCTGATATACACACACACACACACACACACACACACACATACCAACACAACACACACACCACACACACACACACACACATACACACAAATATACACAAAACAAACAGAATTGTTTAATATAATGTGTGTGTGTGTGTGTGTGTGTGTGTGTGTGTGTGTGTGTGTGTGTGTGTGTGTGTGTGTGTGTGTGTGTGTGTGTGTGTGTGTGTGTGTGTGTGTGTGTGTGTAGTGACTCTCCCAGTACAGAGCTCTATCTTTCCAACTCGACCAAACAGCTCATGCTGGCAATCAAAGAGCTACCTTACCTGGGAGGAGACACCAACACAGGTACGCTCACCTGGAGGTGAACACAATACAATACCAGAGCAGGTGCATACCTGGTACACCAGTACAGCTAAGCACACCTCACCTTACCTGCACTGGTAAATACACCTGCACTGGTAAATACACCTGTACTGGTAAATACACATGTACTGGTAAATACACCTGTACTGGTAAATACACCTGTATAGGTAAATACACCTGCACTGGTAAATACACCTGCTACAGTGTTAAATACACATGTACTGGTAAATACACCTGCACAGGTTAAATACACCTGTTACAGGGTAAATGCACATTGTACTTGGTAAAATACACCCTTGCACAGGTAAATTACACCTGTACAGGTAAATACACATGTACTGGTAAATACAGCCTTGCACAGCGTAAATTACACCTGTACAGGTTAAATACAACAATGCACTGGTAAAATACACCTGCACTGGTAAATACACCTGTACAGGTAAATACACCTGCACTGTTAAATACACCTGTTACTGGTAAAATACAAACCTTGTACAGGTAAATACCAACCTGTACAGGTAAATTTGCACATTACTGGCTAAAAATACACCTGCCCACAGGTAAATACACATGTACTTGGTAAATACACCTGCCCCCCCTCCACCCCACTCTACCTCCCACACCCGACCACTCGAACCAACTGCGTAAACAATACACCTGTTACAGTGTAAATACACATGTACTGGTAAATACACTGCACTGGTAAATACACCTGTACTGGTAAATACACATGTACAGGTAAATACACCTGTACAGGTAAATACACCTGCACTGGTAAATACACCTGTACAGGTAAATACACCTGTACTGGTAAATACACCTGTACTGGTAAATACACCTGTATAGGTAAATACACCTGCACTGGTAAATACACCTGTACAGGTAAATACACATGTACTGGTAAATACACCTGTACTGGTAAATACACCTGTATAGGTAAATACATCTGCACTGGTAAATACACCTGTATAGGTAAATACACCTGCACTGGTAAATACACCTGTACAGGTAAATACACATGTACTGGTAAATACACCTGCACAGGTAAATACACCTGCACTGGTAAATACACCTGTACTGGTAAATACACCTGCATAGGTAAATGCATCTACATTAATAAATGTAAGCATCTATCTAAACATTGACAGAGGTGAACACACCTGTACAGGTGAGTAGCAGATGGACGGAGATATCGGTTGCTAACTTATGAACTACCTGTTGTCCAGGTAAGGCCATCCAGCACGTGGCGGAGGGCTTCTTCCTGGCCGAGCACGGCGTACGGCGAGGACACCCCAGGGTCATGCTGGTGCTCCTGGACGGCTGGCCGTCCGACGACCTGGAGCAGGCGGCCGGCCAGGCTCGGGACTCTGGCATCAACGTCTTCCTGCTGTCTGTGGCCAAGCCTGCCCCTGAGGAGCTGCCCCAGATCCTGGACAAGGACTACGCCAAGAAGGTGGCCAGCACTCACCCACACCCTCCGTCCAGTTTAGATGTTCTACCTGCTGGTCCACACTGTGACTGGTCTCCTGCTCCTGTCCTCCTCCTCCTCCAGGCGGTGTGTAAGGACAATGGGTTCTTCAGCCTGTTGGTTCCCAGCTGGTTCAGTACGGTGAAACACGTGCGCACGCTGAGCCAGAGGATCTGCTCCCCGGACGCTCTGCTCTGCAGTTAGTCTCCTCCCCCTCTGTCACCATGGTAACCCCCATCACCTATACCCTTGTCATCTGATTGGTCGGCTCCCCCCCCCTCGTCGGCGTACGAGAGCTCGCAACGCGGCAGCCATCACGTACGGCGCCATCTTGTGTGTGTGTGTGTGTGTGTGTGTGTGTGTGTGTGTGTGTGTGTGTGTGTGTGTGTGTGTGTGTGTGTGTGTGTGTGTGTGTGTGTGTGTGTGTGTGTGTGTGTATGTGTGTGTGTGTGTGTGTGTGTGTGTATGTGTGTGTGTATGTGTGTGTGTGTGTGTGTGTGTGTGTGTACGTGTGTGTGTGTGTGTGTGTGTGTGTGTGTGTGTGTGTGTGTGTGTGTGTGTGTGTGTGTGTGTGTGTGTGTGTGTGTGTGTGTGTGTGTGTGTGTGTGTGTGTGTGTGTGTGTGTACCGATGCGCGTGCCCACATCAGAGATATCGAAGCTCTGAGCGATGGTGGACAGGAAGTCAAGGACCACACGGAAGTTGGTGTCGCCCACGCTGGACGAGCCGTCGATCAGGAAGCCGATGTTGACTGAGTTCAGACAGGTCCGACCTGG
>PIJE02002265.1:56917-64417 GCA_002895965.2 Coryphaenoides rupestris
ATGTCTAGACTGTCCAATGCTGTAGTGATGTGTGTGTGTGTGTGTGTGTGTGTGTGTTTCAAGTTTCAAGTATTTTATTGTCACTATGAATATAAATTCTGTGTAAAATAAGTAAATGAAATATAAAATGAAATGGAATATACAGCAAAAATATCCAGGTGAGCAATACACATATAAATCAATGTACTAAAATATACATTGTTATATGCTGACATTCACAGAATGTCACAGAATACCTTCTCAGACAGTCAACACAACACTAGCACCAGCAGTTGGCACCAGGACTAGCACTAACACCAGTACTAGCACCAGGACTAGCACTAACACCAGTACTAGCACCACTAACACCAGTACTAGCACCAGGACTAGCACTAACACCAGTACTAGCACCAGGACTAGCACTAACACCAGTACTAGCACCAGGACTAGCACTAACACCAGTACTAGCACCAGCACTAGCACTAACACCAGTACTAGCACCAGGACTAGCACTAACACCAGTACTAGCACCAGGACTAGCACCCAGGACCACAACACAGTACTAGCACCAGGACTAGCCTACCAGTACTTAAGCACCAGGACTAGGCACTAACCCAGTACTAGCACCAGGACTAGCACTACCAGTACTAGCCCTAGCACCAGTGACAGCCTACCAGCAGTAACACTAGCACCAGAGACCAAGCACTAGGCAGTAAACACCGACAGCACTAGCCACCAACACTAGCAACTCGCCTACCAGCCGCGTAGCTCCGAGCAGTAAAAACCTTATCTACCAGGACTAGCACTAGCAGTAAACACTTAGCCACTAGCAATTTGACATGATTCCGAACTTGGTTCAGTCAGTCCTGATGGCCGACTGACTGTGGAAGCTGTCTCTGAGTTCTGCTCACTTGAATACTGCGTATCTGCCTGCCTGACTAGGGTGAGAGAGTGTGTACAGTTCGTGGCTGGGGTGGTTATTGTCTTTAATAATCTGTTTGGCCTTGGCCACGCACCGCCTGGTGTATATATCCAGGAGGGAGGGAAGCTCACCTCCAACGATGTACTGGGCCGTCCGCACCACCCTCTGTAGTGTTCTACGCTCCAGTGCGGTGCAGTTCCCGTACCAGACGGTGATGCATCCTGTGAGAACACTCTCGATGGTACTGGAGTAGAATGTTCTGAGGATGCGGGGGCACATGTTGAAATACAGGCGTTGTTGGGCCTTTTTCACCACGTGTGTGGTGTGCGTGGTCCATGTGAGGTCCTCGGAGATGTGCACGCCGAGGAACTTGAAGCTGCTGACCCTCTCTACTGCAGCACCGTCGATGGAGATGGGGGCGTGCTCTCCTCTCCGCTTCCTGTAGTCCACGATCAGCTCCTTGGTCTTTTTGACGTTGAGGGCGAGGTTGTTTTCTTGGCACCACTGTGCAAGTGATCCAACCTCCTCCCTGTAGGCTGTCTCGTCGTCGTCGGCGATCAGACCCAACACTGTCGTGTCGTCAGCAAACTTGATGAAGACGTTGGAGCTGTGCATAGCCCATGCAGTCGTGGGTGTACAGGGAGTAGAGGAGAGGGCTCAAACACGCATCCCTGAGGGGCTCCAGTGTTGAGGGTCAGCGGCTCTGAGGTGGTGCTGCCCATCCTCACCACCTGGCGGCGGCCCCGACAGGAAGTCCAGTAATCCAGCTGCACATGGTCGGGTGCAGGCCTAGACTCCTGAGCTTGGTGTCGAGCTTGCAGGAACTATGGTGTTGAACGCTGAGTTGAAGTCCACAAACAGCATTCTCAACACAACAGTTCTTCCCCTCCAGGTGAGAGAGGGCAGTGTGAAGTGCCATGGCAATGGCGTCGTCGGTGGATCTGTTTTGACGGTAAGCAAATTGCCATGGGTCCAGCGTGGCAGGCAACATGGAACAAATGAAGTCCTTGACCAGCCTCTCGAAGCATTTACTGGCAATCGAGGTGAGGGCTACAGGTCTCCAGTCATTCGGGCAGGTTACCTTGGGGTGTTTAGGGACAGGCACGATGATGGACATCTTGAAGACCTCGGGAACAACAGCCTGGACAGGGACAGGTTGAAGATGTCTGTGAAGACTCCTGCCAGCTGGTCTGCGCATGCTCTGAGGACGCGCCCCGGGATGTGGTCTGGGCCCGCCGCCTTCCGGATGTCCACCCGCTTGAAGGCTCTGCGCACGTCAGCCTCTGAGATGTTCAGCAGGCTGGCCTCCTCAGGCAGCGCTGACTTCGGCGGGCTGCCGTTCACGTCGAACCGGGCGAAGAAGGTGTTTAGCTCGCCAGGGAGGGAGGTAGAGGAGTTCTCTACACCGCTGGTTCTCCCTCTGAAGTCCGTGATTGTCTGCAGCCCCTTCCACACACCCCTCACGTCGTGGCTCTTGAATTTGTCCTCCACCCTGTTCTTGTACTCCCGCTTGGCAGAGCCGATGGTCTTGCGGAGGTCGTAGCGGGCTCTCGTATATTCCACCATATTCCCGGAGTCAAAGGCGGCGTTACGCGTGCGGAGTGCGGCGCGAACATCGCCATTAATCCATGGTTTCTGGTTGGGAGAAATCTGAACCGACTTAGTAGGAACAACGTCATCTATGCATTTCTTAATGAACCCGGTGACTGAGGACGCGTACTCGCTGATGTTATTGTCCGACGCGACCCGGAACACATCCCAGTCCACGTGATCAAAACAATCCTGCAGCATAGACTCCGATTGGTCCGACCAGCATTGGACCTCCTTCACAGCGATTGGTTGCTGCTTCAGTCTCTGCCTGTAGGCGGGGAGTAGTTGGATCGAGCGGTGATCTGATTTGCCGAACGGTGGCGGAGGAGGGACTTGTAGCCGTCCCGGAAGGGGGTGTAGCAGTGGTCGAGGATCCGCTCGCCCCGTGTGTTGCTTGTGATGTGTTGGTAGAACTTCGGGAGAACTTTCTTCAGGTTCGCCTTATTGAAGTCCCCCGCCACAATGAAAGCAGCCTCCGGGTGAGCCGACTCCTGTTCGCTGATAGCCCCAGAAAGTTCCTTCAGCGCTATGTCCGTGTTGGCTTGAGGGGGAATGTACACAGCAGTCACGGTTACTGCTGTAAACTCCCGCGGTAGCCAGAATGGTCGGCACATAAGCATCAGGTACTCCAGGTCCGGGGAACAGAAAGACTTGAGGGTCTGCACATGACTCTGGTTGCACCAAGATCTGTTTATCATGAGACATACCCCCCCTCCACGATCTTTACCGGAGAGAGTCTTTGTTCTGTCCGCGCGGTGGACGGAAAATCCTGTCGGCTCGATGGCTGAGTCGGCAACCCCCTCCGACATCCATGTCTCCGTCAGGCAGATGATGCAGTTGTCCTTGGTTTCCCGGTGGAATTGTATACGAGCCTGTAGCTCGCATAACTTATTGTCCAGAGACTGTACATTAGCCAGCAGAATGGTGGGTAGTGGAGGACGAGCCTGTAGCTCACATAACTTATTGTCCAGAGACTGTACATTAGCCAGTAGAATGGTGGGTAGTGGAGGACGAGCCTGTAGCTCACATAACTTATTGTCCAGAGACTGTACATTAGCCAGTAGAATGGTGGGTAGTGGAGGACGAGCCTGTAGCTCACATAACTTATTGTCCAGAGACTGTACATTAGCCAGTAGAATGGTGGGTAGTGGAGGACGAGCCTGTAGCTCACATAACTTATTGTCCAGAGACTGTACATTAGCCAGTAGAATGGTGGGTAGTGGAGGACGAGCCTGTAGCTCACATAACTTATTGTCCAGAGACTGTACATTAGCCAGTAGAATGGTGGGTAGTGGAGGACGAGCCTGTAGCTCACATAACTTATTGTCCAGAGACTGTACATTAGCCAGTAGAATGGTGGGTAGTGGAGGACGAGCCTGTAGCTCACATAACTTATTGTCCAGAGACTGTACATTAGCCAGTTAGAATGGTGGGTAGTGGAGGACGAGCCTGTAGCTCACATAACTTATTGTCCAGAGACTGTACATTAGCCAGTAGAATGGTGGGTAGTGGAGGACGAGCCTGTAAGCTCACATAACTTAATTGTCCAGAGACTGTACATTAGCCAGTAGAATGGTGGGTAGTGGAGGACGAGCCTGTAGCTCACATAACTTATTGTCCAGAGACTGTACATTAGCCAGTAGAATGGTGGGTAGTGGAGGACGAGCCTGTAGCTCACATAACTTATTGTCCAGAGACTGTACATTAGCCAGTAGAATGGTGGGTAGTGGAGGACGAGCCTGTAGCTCACATAACTTATTGTCCAGAGACTGTACATTAGCCAGTAGAATGGTGGGTAGTGGAGGACGAGCCTGTAGCTCACATAACTTATTGTCCAGAGACTGTACATTAGCCAGTAGAATGGTGGGTAGTGGAGGACGAGCCTGTAGCTCACATAACTTATTGTCCAGAGACTGTACATTAGCCAGTAGAATGGTGGGTAGTGGAGGACGAGCCTGTAGCTCACATAACTTATTGTCCAGAGACTGTACATTAGCCAGTAGAATGGTGGGTAGTGGAGGATCGAGCCTGTAGCTCATCATTACTTATTGTCCAGAGACTGTAACATTAGCCCAGTAGAATTGGTGGGTAGTGGAGGACGAGCCTGTAGCTCACATAACCTTATTGTCCAGAGACTGTACATTAAGCCAGTAGAATGGTGGTAATCAGGACACTCTAGATAGCCAGCAGAAGGTGGTATTCACTAACTTATTGTCCAGAGACTGTACATTAGCCAGATACGAATGAGTGGCGTGGGTAGTGGAGGACGAGCCATGTAGCTCACCATAACTTATTGTCCAGAGACTGTACCCATGCGTAGCCAGCAGAGATGGTGGGTAAGTGCGAGGACCGAGGCCATAGCAGACATAGCTGCATAACTTATTGTCCAGAGACTGTACATTAGCCAGTAGAATGGTGGGTAGTGGAGGACGAGCCTGTAGCTCGCATAACTTATTGTCCAGAGACTGTACATTAAAGACCCCATGAAAAGACTCCCAGAAAGAACAGTCACCTCGCCCGGACAAGGGAAACCGGGGCACCCTTCTGGAGCCAGACCCGGGAGGGAGTCGTCGAGCGAGCGTCTGGTGGCGGAACCTGGATCACAGGGCCCGGCCGGCCAAGCCCGAAAAAGACAACGTGGAGTCACCTCCCTGTGGGCTCACCACCTGCAGGGAGAGTCATTGGGGTCGGGTGCATTGTATACCGGGCGGTAGGTAAAAGCGGGGTCCTGGGCGTGCGGATCCCCGTCATCGCCGACTGGTTCTAGGGACGTGGAACATCACCTCACTGGCGGGGAAGGAGCCGGAGCTGGTGCGGGAGGTGGAGCGGTACCAACTAGATATGGTTGGGCTCACCTCCACGCACAGCACCGGGTCTGGAACCAAACTCCTGGAGAGGGGCTGGACCCTCTACTTCTCCGGAGTTGCCCAGGGTGTGAGGCGCCAGGCGGGTGTGGGGGATACTCACAAGTCCCCGGCTGAGCGCCGCTGTATTGGAGTTCTCTCCGGTGGACGAGAGGGTCGCCTCCATGCGACTACGAGTCGCTGGGGGGGGAAGGCTCCTGACTGTTGTGTGTGCCTACGCACCAAACAGCAGCCAGAGTATCCGGCCTTCTTGGAGTCCTTGGGTGGCCATCCTGGAAAGGGTTCCATCCGGGGACTCCATAGTTCTACTGGGGACTTCAACGCACACGTAGGCAATGATGGAGAAACCTGGAGGGGAGTGATTGGGATGAACGGCCTGCCCGATCTGAACCAGAGTGGTGTTTTGTTATTGGACTTCTGTGCTAGTCATGGACTGGCCATAACAAACACCATGTTCGAACATAGGGTGGTCCACAACTGTACCTGCTACCGGACCACCTTAGGCCAAAGGTCGCTGATCGACTTTGTAATCGTATCAGCAGATCTGCGGCCGCATAATTTATATTCATAGTTCTATTTCTATTTTGTATTCCTTTATAATTACTGTCGGCTGTCGGGCGTTTTGCACAAAAAGTTCTTCAGTCACTGCTTATACTCACGTGTAAATTGTGAAGTGACAATAAAATACTTGAAACTTGAAAACTTGAAAACACACACACACACACACACACACACATACACACACACACACACACACACACGCGTGTAGTACTCATGACGTGTGTCTTCAGGAGCGGTGCAGTACACCTATGAGCAGACGCTGGAGTTCGGTCTGTCTGACTACCTGTCCAGAGAGGAAGTGGTCGGAGCTTTGGGCAAAATCCGTTACATGAACGGAGGAACAGCCACCGGGCAAGCCATCAACTACGTTACCAAGCACCTGTTCAAGTACTGCTCACAAATACTCTCAATACTCTAAAGTACTCTCAACTACCTCACCAACAACTTTTTCTGTCTGACAATTAGTATTAATATTAGTATTTTTACTCGTACTAGTATGAGTCTTAGCACTTATAGTTAGACGAATAAGATATAACTTTAACTTTAATACTAGTACAAGTAATACTACTAATATTAATATTGGTATTAATTGTATTACTAGTACTAATACTACTACTAGTATTATAAGAGTAACAAGTAGCAAGACTAATACTAGTACTAATATTAGTAGTACGAGTAATATTAGTATTACTACTTTCTTGGAGACCAGTACTAGTACTTATATGTATGTTATTACTAGTATTATTCTAACGAGTACTAGGCTTTAGTATTAGTACTAGTCTTTAGTACTAGTACTAATCCTTGTGTACTATCTGTTGTTCAGGCCGACGGTTCCTGGGAGGAACTTCCTCATCATCGTCACCGACGGCCAATCATACGACGACATCAGTGGCCCCGCCCAGAACGCCCAGAAACAGGGTGAGTGTGTGTGTGTGTGTGTGTGTGTGTGTGTGTGTGTGTCTGTGTCGGTGTGTGTCTGTGTCTGTGTCTGTGTCTGTGTGTGTCTGTGTCTGTGTGCGTGTGTGTGTGCGTGTGTCTGTCTGTGTCTGTGTCTGTGTGTGTCTGTGTCTGTGTGTGTCTGTGTCTGTGTGTGTTGTGTGTGTGCGTGTGTCTGTCTGTGTCTGTGTCTGTGTCTGTGTGTGTCTGTGTCTGCTGTGAATGTCTGTGTCTGTTGTGCGTGTTGTGTGCGTGTTCTGTCTGTGTCTGTGGTCTGTGTCTGTGTCTGTGTCTGTGTCTGTGTGTCTTGTCTGTGCTGTGTCTGTGTGTGTCTGTGTCTGTGTGTCTGTGTGTGTGTGTGTCTGTGTGTGTGTGTGTCTGTCTGTGTCTGTGTCTGTGTGTGTGTCTGTGTCTGTGTGTGTGTCTGTGTCTGTGTGTGTCTGTGTCTGTGTCTGTGTCTGTGTGTGTCTGTGTGTGTGTCTGTGTGTGTGTGTGTCTGTGTCTGTGTCTGTGTGTGTCTGTGTCTGTGTCTGTGTGTGTGTCTGTGTCTGTGTGTGTCTGTGTGTGTGTCTGTGTCTGTGTGTGTGTGTGTGTGTCTGTGTCTGTGTGTGTGTGTCTGTGTCTGTGTGTGTGTGTGTGTGTGTGTCT
>PIJE02002265.1:69417-76769 GCA_002895965.2 Coryphaenoides rupestris
GATTTACCCCCATGGTCAATGTTTAGTGTTGACACGCTAGCTACTGCTCTACTGGGAGCTGCCCAGTACAACCAGTCTGCTACTGGTTCTACTGGGAGCTGCCCAGTACAACCACAGTCTGCTACTGTAACACACAGTAAAGCATGTAGCGGTTAGCTCTAGCATAGCAGCTATCGCTACTGTAGCCGTGAGCAGGCTAACGGCTCAGGAAATATCAGACGAGGTGGCGGCGGGCGGACAATGGAGGTCACTGGATGTGGCGTCAAAATCAACAAACATGTGACTGAGGGATCACTTCCCCTGACCCCCCGCAGAGGTCAGGGTCCCCCAGCCCGCACCAGCGAGCTCTACTGGTATTAGTATGAGTACTGAGATAGTGTGAATACTATTAGTATGAATACCATTACTTTGAATAGTTTTGAGTTTATAGTATTCACACTATCTCTGTACTCATACCATCACAGTACACAGTATGAGTACTATTCAGTCATAGTAGTATTCATACTACTGTATACTAGTAGTCAGTACTTTGCATACCATACGTTTCAATACTGTGACAGTAATGCTACGCTAATGCTAATGCTACCCTGACAGTGGAGGTCAAGCAGGTTGTATTACTTCCTGTACACGATTACTTCCTGTAGGAGACCACTTCCTGTAGGGGACCACTTCCTGTAGGAGACCACTTCCTGTAGGAGACCACTTCCTGTAGGGGACCACTTCCTGTAGGAGACCACTGCCTGTAGGGGACTACTTCCTGGAGGGTGACTGTAGACCTAGCTCAGGGCCCGATCACGCAGGCTGAGATACTCTGAGAAACTGGTTCTGCTGTCAGCCTGCAGGCGCCAGGAAGCTGAGATTACATTTAGATGCTAAATCAGAAGCTAAGCTACAGTTTGGAGTGTGAGAAAAAGAGACACACACACACACACACATACATATACACACACACACACACACACACACACACACACACACACACACACACACACACACACACACACACAGGCCCACCCTGCCCGGAGGGGACTGCTATGAATCATGAGATGTGGGGCCAATAAATATGAAGTCTAGTGATTTCTGGGTTCAATTCCCAGTGTCTGCAGACTAGCAGGAGGTAGTCTGACCCCTACCTGCTCCTTAATGACCTGTCTCTGTACTGTCTAACCCCTACCTGCTCCTTAATGACCTGTCTCTGTACCGTCTAACCCCTACCTGCTCCTTAATGACCTGTCTCTGTACCGTCTAACCCCTACCTGCTCCTTAATGACCTGTCTCTGTACTGTCTAACCATACCTGCCCTTCAATGCCTGTCTCTGTAGCTGTCTAAGCCCTAACCTGCTCCTTAATGACCTGTCTCTGTACTGTCTACCCCTACCTGCCTCCTTAATGACCTGTCTCTGGTACTGTCTACCCCTACCCTGCTCCTTATGACCCGTCTCTGTACTGTCTAACCCCTACCTGCTCCTTAATGACCTGTCTCTGTACCGTCTAACCCCTACCTGCTCCTTAATGACCTGTCTCTGTACTGTCTAACCCCTACCTGCTCCTTAATGACCTGTCTCTGTACTGTCTAACCCCATACCTGCTCCTTAAGGATTTGAAAATAACTTTTCTGTCTGTTCAATAACTCAAATGTAGTCCAACATGAACCAGTTCATCTGCAGGTGTCTGTCTATCTGACTGATCCACCTGTCTGTCTGCCTGTCTATCCGTCTGTCTGTGGTCCTGCTCCGGGTCTGATCCGGTCCTGGTGTTGCTGGTGTCGTGCTGCAGGTATCTCCTGGAGCAGGATTTCCCGGGGATGCGGATCGGACCGGAGCCCACCACCGACGGGTTCATCGCCGTGATGCACGGGGAGGAGGAGGGCATCATCCCCGGCAACGCCCTAGTGGTCGACCCCAAGAAGCCGTTCAGGAAGCTTAATGCCTTCGGGAACTCCTTCCTCAACCGGTACACACACACACACACACACACACACACACACACACACACACACACACACAACACACACACACACACACACACACACATGCAACACACACACACACACACGACAACACACACACACACACACACACACACATACACACACACACACACACCATGCAACACGCACACACACACACACACACACACCACACACACACACACACACACACACAGAGCTGTCAGTCCTTATCTTAGGGTCTATATTTAGCTGAATAACATGTTTCCTCTGGATAACATGTTTCCTCTGGACATCTCCCACCCGTGTGTGTGTGGTATGGTAGGAATGTTCCATATGAGGGGAACAACAACTTTTTGTTGTTTCCAGGGGAAGTGTGTGTGTGTGTGTGTGTGTGTGTGTGTGTGTGTGTGTGTGTGTGTGTGTGTGTGTGTGTGTGTGTGTGTGTGTGTGTGTGTGTGTGTGTGTGTGTGTGTGTACTTTGTGTGTGTGTGTGTGTGTGTGTCAGCACCTGTCAGATATAGATATCCTCCTAAATATATAATATAGTCCCCTTCACTATGACCTCCATATCACCTCCATAGCATCATGTCAATATAACATCTATCATAACTAGAATATAATAATCAGGAATATCATATATCTGGAGGTTAACGTATGCACTATCATGTATATGATATTTATCATTTAACTGTAGGTTAATATGTATATCATGTATATAATGTATCTATGTATTGTGAGGGCCTGACCCCTGACCCATGGTGTGGTACTGCAGCACCTGTAGGATGAGGAAACTCCGCCCCTAACCAGGGCTCTCATGGCCTCTGACCAGGTGGAGCCAATTAAGAACTAATTAAGAACTAATTAAGAACTAGATAAAAGCCACAAAGAACAAAGGCAGGCAGACTGGCTGCGGGGGGAGGACACTTGAGACCAGGAGGGTCTACTGGGGACCAGGGGGGTCTGCTGGGCCAGCCTCAGGACATTATTGGTCTGGTTGGTGGAACCCAAGGCCAGGATTTAGTTGCCTTCTGTTCCCCTTTCCTGACTTTGTGAGGCTGTAAGCCTGCTTCTGCTTTACTGTGGTCCACCCACTGTCTCGCGAGGCCGGCTGCCACAATATCTACACATAAATCTATATCTATAGAAATATATAATGTATATTATGTGTGTATATATAAATCTATAAATATAGATTTATATAATGTATATATTATGTGTGTATATATAAATCTATAAATATAGATATATATAATGTATATATTATGTGTGTATATATAAATCTATAAATATAGATATATATAATGTATATATTATGTGTGTATATATAAATCTATATATATAGATTTATATAATGTATATATTATGTGTATATATAAATCTATAAATATAGATATATATAATGTATATATTATGTGTATATATAAATCTATATAGAAATATATAATGTATATTATGTGTGTATATATAATCTATATAGAAATATATAATGTATATTATGTGTGTATATATAAATCTATATATATAGATTTATATAATGTATATATTATGTGTATATATAAATCTATAAATATAGATATATATAATGTATATATTATGTGTGTATATATAAATCTATATATATAGATTTATATAATGTATATATTATGTGTGTATATATAAATCTATAAATATAGATATATATAATGTATATATTATGTGTGTATATATAAATCTATAAATATAGATATATATAATGTATATATTATGTGTGTATATATAAATCTATAAATATAGATATATATAATGTATATATTATGTGTGTATATATAAATCTATATATATAGATTTATATAATGTATATATTATGTGTGTATATATAAATCTATAAATATAGATATATATAATGTATATATTATGTGTGTATATATAAATCTATATAGAAATATATAATGTATATTATGTGTGTATATATAAATCTATATATATAGATTTATATAATGTATATATTATGTGTGTATATATAAATCTATAAATATAGATATATATAATGTATATATTATGTGTGTATATATAAATCTATATATATAGATTTATATAATGTATATATTATGTGTGTATATATAAATCTATAAATATAGATATATATAATGTATATATTATGTGTGTATATATAAATCTATAAATATATATATATAATGTATATATTATGTGTGTATATATAAATCTATAAATATATATATATAATGTATATATTATGTGTGTATATATAAATCTATAAATATAGATATATATAATGTATATATTATGTGTGTATATATAAATCTATAAATATAGATATATATAATGTATATATTATGTGTGTATATATAAATCTATAAATATAGATATATATAATGTATATATTATGTGTGTATATATAAATCTATAAATATAGATATATATAATGTATATATTATGTGTGTATATATAAATCTATATCTATAGAAATATATAATGTATATATTATGTGTGTATATATAAATCTATAAATATAGATATATATAATGTATATATTATGTGTGTATATATAAATCTATAAATATAGATATATATAATGTATATATTATGTGTGTATATATAAATCTATAAATATAGATATATATAATGTATATATTATGTGTGTATATATAAATCTATAAATATAGATATATATAATGTATATATTATGTGTGTATATATAAATCTATAAATATAGATATATATAATGTATATATTATGTGTGTATATATATTTCTCTGCAGGTTAATCTGCTCCCAGATGCCCAACCAGGTTCTTCAGAGCATCAGCATCATCGACACGCCGGGGATCCTGTCAGGAGAGAAGCAACGCATCAGCAGAGGTAGGGAATCTAACCCCCAACCTGCCCTGGTGCTGCCTTGCTCTACCATGAGGGAATCTAACCCCCAACCTGCCCTGGTGCTGCCTTGCTCTACCATGAGGGAATCTAACCCCCAACCTGCCCTGGTGCTGCCTTGCTCTACCATGAGGGAATCTAACCCCCAACCTGCCCTGGTGCTGCCTTGCTCTACCATGAGGGAATCTAACCCCCAACCTGCCCTGGTGCTGCCTTGCTCTACCATGAGGGAATCTAACCCCCAACCTGCCCTGGTGCTGCCTTGCTCTACCATGAGGGAATCTAACCCCCAACCTGCCCTGGTGCTGCCTTGCTCTACCATGAGGGAATCTAACCCCCAACCTGCCCTGGTGCTGCCTTGCTCTACCATGAGGGAATCTAACCCCAACCTGCCCTGGTGCTGCCTTGCTCTACCATGAGGGAATCTAACCCCCAACCTGCCCTGGTGCTGCCTTGCTCTACCATGAGGGAATCTAACCCCCAACCTGCCCTGGTGCTGCCTTGCTCTACCATGAGGGAATCTAACCCCCAACCTGCCCTGGTGCTGCCTTGCTCTACCATGAGGGAATCTAACCCCCAACCTGCCCTGGTGCTGCCTTGCTCTACCATGAGGGAATCTAACCCCCAACCTGCCCTGGTGCTGCCTTGCTCTACCATGAGGGAATCTAACCCCCAACCTGCCCTGGTGCTGCCTTGCTCTACCATGAGGGAATCTAACCCCCAACCTGCCCTGGTGCTGCCTTGCTCTACCATGAGGGAATCTAACCCCCAACCTGCCCTGGTGCTGCCTTGCTCTACCATGAGGGAATCTAACCCCCAACCTGCCCTGGTGCTGCCTTGCTCTACCATGAGGGAATCTAACCCCCAACCTGCCCTGGTGCTGCCTTGCTCTACCATGAGGGAATCTAACCCCCAACCTGCCCTGGTGCTGCCTTGCTCTACCATGAGGGAATCTAACCCCCAACCTGCCCTGGTGCTGCCTTGCTCTACCATGAGGGAATCTAACCCCCAACCTGCCCTGGTGCTGCCTTGCTCTACCATGAGGGAATCTAACCCCCAACCTGCCCTGGTGCTGCCTTGCTCTAAGAACCTAAGCCAGCAGTCTGTGCCACACGTGACATGGCAGCGCTGGGCAGCGAGGTAGGAAGTGTGTTCGTTGAGAGGTTACATAATGGCTCCTTACTGGGTTTCATTTCCTCTTATTGTGTTGTATCCTAACAGCACGTCGCTAACGCCAGCTAGCTTCCTCCTAAGCCCCTCCCCCCGCGCCCCCACCCTGCCCCGCCCCACCCCACCCCAGGGTGCTGGGATGTGAAACCTGAACACCGGGGGTGCCTCGTGACCCGCGGGTGCCTTGCGACATGCCGACCGCGCCGCTCGTACCTGCGTGTCTCGACGGGTAGAAGCACACCTGTAACCCGGGGGAACCTAGGACCCTGGGGCGCCCGTCACGCCATGCTGTTATAGCGTAGCGTAGCGTAGCTTAGCTTAGACAGCGAGGCTGAGGGGAGCGATGCTAGAGTCACTGACCCTCTACTACTGAAGTTATGATCAATGATCTCATGGAGAGAGAGAGAGAGAGAGAGAGAGAGAGAGAGAGAGAGAGAGAGAGAGAGAGAGAGAGAGAGAGAGAGAGAGAGAGAGAGAGAGAGAGAGAGAGAGAGAGAGAGAGAGAGAGAGAGAGAGAGAGAGAGAGAGAGAGAGAGAGAGAGAGAGAGAGAGAGAGAGAGAGAGAGAGAGAGAGAGAGAGAGAGAGGTGTGTCCTTCATCTGGAAGTGTTTAACCTCCTGAATGTCAAAACACACGTCAGCACAGACACACACAAAGTAACACATTCACACAGACAGGCACACACAGTTACCCACTCACATAACACACACACACACTAACACAACACACACACAGTTACCCACTCACATAACACACACACACACACTAACACAACACACACACAGTTACCCACTCACATAACACACACACACACACTAACACAACACACACACAGTTACCCACTCACATAACACACACACACACTAACACAACACACACACAGTTACCCACTCACATAACACACACACACACTCAACATAACACACACACACACACTAACACAACACACACACAGTTACCCACTCACATAACACACACACACACACACACAGTTACCCACTCACATAACACACACACACACACACAGTTACCCACTCACATAACACACACACACACACACACTAACACAACACACACACACACACACAGTTACCCACTCACATAACACACACACACACACACACAGTTACCCACTCACATAACACACACACACACACACACACACACACACACACACACACACACAGTTACCCACTCACATAACACACACACACACACACACAGTTAACCCACTCACATAACACACCACAACAACACACACACTAACACAACACACAACACACACACACAGTGACCCACTCACATAACACCACCACACCACACAACACACAGTTTTACCCACTCACATAACACACACAC
>PIJE02002266.1:0-15256 GCA_002895965.2 Coryphaenoides rupestris
GAAATCTGACCACCGGAAAGTTGTCATTTCCAAGATGGCGATCAAGATGGCTGCCAATCCACTACAATGGCTATAAGTCATTTACTATTTACCCTAGAGAGATTATTTTGATGTCTATCCCTAGGTTTTAGACATCGAGAAACCCAGTAAGACTAGTTAAAGTAACATTGAATAATCAGGTAAATTAGTAAATCAAAGATGGCATTGTTCAAGCATTTGTCCAAAAGAAGATGTCTGCGAAATGCTCGTTGAACGGACTTGCCCGTCATCATGTGAACAACGGCATTTTCTCCATACACTACCTCCAGTATTTTCCGTATTCCTGATCCTTGCATCAGGGTGCCGATTGCCCCTAGGAAATTCATGAAAGTATGAAAACTTCCAAGGAAAGAAGTACCAAAGTACAGAAGTACCAAGAGTACCAAAAGGAATATATTACCTTTTGGTAATATATTACCAAAAGGTAATATATTCTTTGACCCCTAAAACCTACGGATTGATATCAAAATCACCACTCTAGGGTAAATAGTAAACGACTTATAGGCATTTCAAATGTCTGGTGGCCATGTTGGACGCCATCTTGGATTTACTAATTACCTTATTACTCAGTGTTACTTCAAATAGTCTCACGGGTTTACTTGATCACTAAAACCTAGGGATAGACACCAAAATAATCACTCTAGGACAAATAGTAAATGACTTACAGCCATTTTAGAGGCTTGGCGGCCATCTTGGAAATGACAACTTTCCGGGTGTCAGATTTCTATAGACTTTTCTTCTGTTGATCAGGATGACCCAATAAACCAAAAACCACCAAAAAACCTTTTGTTGCAATTATTTTAGATTCAGCCCATTTTTTTCATATATTGACTTGACTAATAAGGTTGTGGAGGTCGTGGATGCTGATGTGATTTCTTTTCAGTTTTGGTGGTGGATAGCTGGTTTTCTGTTGTTGTGTTTGTACTTTGTGTTTGATGTTTTTGTGGGATCTGTGGTTGTGTTTTAGGTGCTGCACTGTGTTGTGATGTGATTTCGGTAGTGTGATTGTGTTTTGTTTTATGTTTTATGTTTTATATGTTGGTGTGTTGAACCTGCCCAGGGACTGCGGATGGAAATGAGCTTTGTGGCTAAATCCGTCACATTTACATTGATGTGGAAACTGAAATGTTAATTGATGTGCATTGTCCCTGTTAAAAAAAAAATAATAATAAAGGTAGTTATACTGCATCAGCAAGGTCTCTCCCAGGCAGAAATTGCAAGGCAGACAGGGGTTTCCAGATGTGCTGTCCAAGCTCTGTTGAAGAAACACAAAGTAACGGGCAACGTTGAGGACCGTAGACGCAGTGGTCGGCCAAGGAAACTTAGTGCAGCAGATGAAAGACACATCATGCTTACTTCCCTTCGCAATCGGAAGATGTCCAGCAGTGCCATCAGCTCAGAATTGCCAAAAACCAGTGGGACCCAGGTACACCCATCTACTGTGCGGAGAAGTCTGGTCAGAAGTGGTCTTCATGGAAGAATTGTGTCTAAAAAGCCATACCTCAGACGTGGAAACAAGGCCAAGCGACTCAGCTATGCACGAAAACACAGGAACTGGGGGGCAAAGCACAAATGGCAGCAGGTCTCCTGGCGACTCGATGAGTTGAATGAGTTTAAATATTTGGCCTGTAGCAGAAGGGCCAGTTTCTTTGCCGACAGGGCTGGAGACGGCTACCACACACATAGGAGTGTCTGCAGGCAACCAGTGCAAGCAGTGTGCGAGGCTTCCTGCAGCAAGTTTGGGGCTCGCCATTTCTCTTCTGCAAGAAAGTAGGGAGGATTGGGGATTTGGTCCAGAATTAATGGTCTCCCCTCATTCTGGAGAAGTACACGGGCAGATACGTTTATCCTATCATGCCACAAATAACCCATCAGGGAGGGCATCCTGATTGGCACCCCAAATTTTATTCCTGCATGCAGGACAATGACTCCCAAACATACAGCCAATGTCATTAAGAACTATCTTCAGCGTAAAGAAGAACAAGGAGTCCTGGAAGTGATGGTATGGCCCCCACAGAGCCCTGATCTCAACATCATCGAGTCTGTCTGGGATTACATGAAGAGACAGAAACATTTGAGGCTGCCTAAATCCACAGAATAACTGTGGCTAGTTCTCCAAGATGTTTGGAACAACCTACCTGCCGAGTTCCTTCAAAAACTGTGTGCAAGTGTACCTAGAAGAATTGATGCTGTTTTGAAGGCAAAGGGTGGCCACACCAAATATTGATTTGATTTAGAGAGAGAGAGAGAGAGACAGAGAGAGAGAGAGAGAGAGAGAGAGAGAGGTAGAGAGACAGAGAGAGAGTGAGAGAGGTAGAGACAGAGAGAGATGTCGTGGCAATTCAATAATTGCATCTGTGCATTTGTTAATTGATAAAAAATAAACTATTAACATTTCTTCATCTTTATTGATAAAAATAAACTTATTTTACACACCTGCCTAAAACTTTTGCACAGTACACTGTATATACAGTATGTATTTACCCAAACTTTGTCAAAGTATAACTAAATCATGTAACACTAACAGTGTCTCAGATGCGGGGACATTGCGCATTAAATTGAATAGGAAATATTGAGATATGCAAAATTGCACAGCATGGGTGGATGAATATGGATGGTATGAATGAGTACACTAGTATACTCGAGTGAACGTCCTGTGGCTGCAGGTGGGGAAACACTCCAATGGAAGAGGCGTTGCACTTCGGTCACCACAATGTGGTCACTATCCTGAAGGACTACCACGAGAAATACAGCCCACAGGCGGGAGACGCCAACACCCAGGAGAGTGCTGAGAAGAACCTGGACGGTTTGTTGTAGTACCACCCGTCAGGCCAGCAGGCGGCGCCAAGAGCTGTCGCACTAAGATGGACCGAGTGAGTGTGGGGTGGTTTGGCGCGGGTCTGTCTGTATTCACAACCACAGTCCGTCTCTTTCAGTGAAGGTGAATGTTTGGTTGAACGAACGTTGGTCGTTTTTCTTTGTTTCAAATTTTGTTCGACATGGTTAAACTTGTTGTAAATAGAGGTTAAAATAAAATATACACTGTATTTGGTCATTAGTTCTCTTTAAGTAATGCAATAGGTTTCCGGGATGCGTTCTGCTTCAGAGGAAAAATATACCGATACTATTAAAAAGCAATTGTACACTCTGACGAAATGATGAGATTAGTAAATATATTGTTATTAGAGAGAAAAAATAAATAAACTGTAGGCCTCCACGATACTGGTTTAGACAACCCGTGCGCATACGAACAAAAGGTACGGATAGAGAAAATCAACGGCCGTCGCTAAGCAATCGCAGATATGGTCCTACAATCTAAACCCAAAAAAATTGTCATATTGGGGATAACTTGACGTGAAATTTTTAACGAAAGTTGTCAGCGTTCCTTGGCGGGATGCTCTTCTGTAAGCTGCTCATCATCCTTAATCCTTGGCCCACTTCATAGAATCTAGAGCACATGTGTCAAACTCAAGGCCCGCGGGCCACATCCGGCCCGTGAATGAATTATCTTTGGCCCGCATGACAAAATCTATTTACTATTAGAGCTGGCCCGCTGGTATATCATACGCGCCACCATAATACTACAAATCCCATAATGCACTGCCCGTGCGTCGGCACGTCAATCACAGGCCCGCGAAATCGCCCCCCACTCCTTCATCAGCACTTCTGTCAACTTTCATCCCTCTCCCCACAAAATGGCTAAACGAAAGGTGGACTTTGAAAACAGGGGTTTTCAAGACAGGTGGGAGGCACAGTACATGTTCGCGGATGTAAAGGGCAAAGCTGTGTGTCTTCTGTGCGGAGACAGTGTGGCTGTAATGAAAGAATACAACATAAAAAGACACTATGAGACGAAGCACCACGAGAAATACAAGCATCTGGACACGACACAAAGGCTACAGAAGGTAGAAGAATTAAAAAGAAGTCTGGTGTCACAGCAGGCTATGTTCACTAAAGCCAAATCACAAAGCGAGGCTGCTGTTAAGGCCAGTTTTATTGTGGCAGCAGAGATTGCAAAATCATCCCGGCCCTTTACCGAGGGGGAATTTGTCAAAAACTGCATGATTAAAGTTTGCGACGCCGTGTGCCCAGAAAAAAGGCAAGCATTTTTAAATGTGAGCCTGAGCCGAAACACCGTTGCTGACCGTGTTCGTCACCTTGCTGCCGATCTCCAACAACAGCTTGTGGGAAAGGGAAAAGCTTTCATCGCGTACTCCCTTGCTGTGGATGAGAGCACCGACACTTCTGATACTGCCCAGCTGTCAATTTTCATCCGTGGAGTGGACTCAAGCCTGTGCGTAACAGAAGAGTTTTTTGGATTACAGTCAATGCATGGCACAACTACGGGGAAAGATCTCTTTGAAGAGGTGTCCAGATGTGTAGATAAAATGGGGCTGCCGTGGGATAAACTTGTTGGATTGACAACAGATGGAGCGCCTGCGATGTGCGGTCAAAAGAGTGGATTGGTGGGGAGGATCCGAGAAAAGATGCAGGATGAAAACGTCACAAGTGAGCTGACAGCTTATCACTGCATCATACACCAGGAATCGTTGTGTGGCAAAGCCTTGAAAATGGAACATGTAATGAGCATCATAACACGAGCGGTTAACTTTATCAGAGCCAGAGGTTTAAATCACCGCCAGTTCAAGTCTTTTCTGGCGGAGTTAAATTCGGACTATGGTGACTTGCCCTATCACACAGAGGTGCGATGGCTAAGCCAGGGAAAGGTGCTGGAAAGATTTTTCGAGTTGCGTGAGGAGATCTGTGAGTTCATGGAAAGCAAAGGGAAAGACACATTAGAGCTCCGAAATAAAAAGTTTCTGTGTGAAGTAGCGTTTCTGTGTGACATCACGAGCCACCTGAATGCGCTAAACCTGCAGCTTCAGGGGCGGGGCCGTGTCATCACTGACATGTACGCTACAGTGAGGGCTTTTAAAACCAAGCTGCGCCTGTGGGAGACGCAGATTCTTCAGGAAAACTTGAGCCATTTCCCGCACTGCCAAACAATGAAAGAGCAGGTCGCTGCCGCCGTTTTCCCAACTAGACAGTTTACTGAAAAACTCGGCATACTTACTGCTGACTTCACACGGCGATTTGCCGATTTTGAAGCCCAAAAAAGCAGGTTTTGAACTGCTCAGCAATCCATTTGCAGCTGACGTGGAAAGCGCACCATCAAACCTGCAAATGGAGCTGATCGAACTCCAATGTAGTGACACACTGAAGGCAAAATATGAGTCTGTGGGCGCTGCCGAGTTTCCACGTTTCATCCCCGACACAATGCCCCCAGCTACGCTCCCAGGCTGCTCAACGCTCTCTATGTTTGGCAGCACATACTTGTGTGAACAACTGTTCTCTTTGATGAAGATAAACAAAACTTCACACAGGACTCGTCTTACTGATGAACACCTTCACTCCAATCCTGAGGATTTCCTCAGCTCAGAGCCTGACCCAGATATTGATGAAACTTGTAACCAAGATGAGACACCAAGCATCTGGCTCAGACAAGTGAGCATCACAGAGCAGCAAACGGTGCTTTGACGCAGTTTTCAGTTTTTTAATGCAGTTTAATATTTGCATTTTGTTCTCTTGCTACTACAGGACATTTGATTTTTCTTTGAAGTAAATTACTTCTGGCTGTTGTTTGCCTGTAGAAAATGTTTCTTTTTTTATTTATTTATAATTTTTATTTCATAATTAATGTTGTTTTATAGGCAATAATCTATAGGCCTTGTTAGTTCCAGGTTCAATATGTGCAATAAGGTTGTTTCAATAAGTTTTCAATAAACGTTGAACCCGTCCGGCCCTTGACTTGTAGCAATTTTTTAATTTCGGCCCACTGTGTATTTAATTTAATATTTTTTCTTTCTCATCTGCTTCTGTTTGAACCCCGAGTACGGTTGACCGCACAAAAACGTATAAGGATTATGACTTGGTGTGTGTGCTCCCCCTGCCCGGGTGGGCTGCAGGGATGCTAGGAGCCGTCACTGATTTGAAAACGGTGCCTGCTAGCGCGGAGAACTAACATTCCAAAAGTGTTATTGTCGTTTAAGGGCCGTGCCTTCTTATGTTCTGAATCAGACATACAGTACATGTATATATAAATAATAAATACGTGTTAGAACACAGATACTTGTATATGATACAAAAAATTAGGACAAGCACTTTTCAAATCGGTTTAATTTACCCATCCGTAATACAGCAATATGTAAGATACGGCTCCTGGCCCGAGGCAGAAACACATTCCTTTCGCTGAATGTAAACACTTTAAACGAGGCCATTTTCATGTCCACGATGCCCTTCTCAAACAAACATGTCTCTGAAACTTTGGGTGATTTGAGAACCGATGCGCTGACATGGTTGGGTGGGGATCTTGTGATCAATAAGAAAGAATCTCTCCTGAATTCTGGAATCAGGAACACGTCTAGTCAAACGCAACAAAAAGGGCTGATGGACAACATTACGCTGCAGTTGTGATTTTGATCACTAGTGGTATCATAATTCAAGCCCTCAATCACTGCTGTGTATCAACTGTGCGTGTGTTTGTGTGTACACACAGTGAGTGTGTGTGTGTTTACTTAATGAATGTGTCCAACTGTGTTACATTTGTTATAATAGTGTTTGTTATGTTTGGGCTTGAGTGACACAATGGGGACAAACTCTTCACCAAGTCGCCATAAAAAAATAAGGATATGAAACATTGAAGCTAATTAAATGCATAAATTGTATTCTGTTAAGGCTAAATTGATAGTTGATATTGTGCAGCCATGCCAATAAAATGTACTTATTTTAATATAATCTATGGCTTTAACATACTGCTGAATGTTATTTTGAACTTGTAGCTTTAAATTACATGTTTATGGCTGTTTTATGGTAAATAAAAACTGTTTTGTATCGTTGACAATTAGCTTGTGACAATTTTGGATGATTACACAAATACAAGAGACGCAGGGGCGGACGGTGTATAGGGGCGATTTGGGTGACGCACTACCAACTGGCAGTGCTAGCCAATTCTATCACAGCAAAAGTAGTATCAGTGTTCTAGACATTATCTGTCATTGTCCAATCAGAATCGTCAGATTCAAGTCGTGTTTCAAATGGTCCTGCCTCTCTGGGCGATTTCATTGACGTGGAAAATCGCCCAAGCATTCTCCCATTGACTCCCAACTTTTTTTTTTTCGGAAAATGAGCCTCCAATGCATTTTGAATGAGGATTTTGGGACTCGCCCTAACGCACTTGCGTCATACGTAACAGGACTAATCACAATAATACACAAGAAGGGGGCGAGAGATAGATTAGAAAACTATAGGCCACTAAGCATGCTAAATGGGGATTACAAAATACTAGCACGGGTGTTGGCAAACAGGGTGAAGAGGGTAATAGGGACGGTAGTGGGGAGCACACAAGCATACAGCATACCGGGCAGGGACATAGCGGACACAACAAGCAGCATAAGAGACACAATGGAACACATGAAGGGAGGGAAGGGGGGGATAGTCATAAGTTTGGATTTAAACAAGGCATTTGACAGGGTAGATCACAACTATTTATACAGGGTGTTGGGAACAATGGGCTTCGGGCATAGGATGGTTGGATGGATCAGGAGGATGTATGATAGGGCGGTTAGTAGGGTAAAAGTTAATGGGATAATCACAGACACGTTCAGGGTAGAGAGGTCAGTAAGGCAAGGCTGCCCGCTCTCGGCGCTGCTGTATGCTATATCGGCGGAGCCGTTGGCGGCGCTGCTGAGCCAAAATCCAAAAATAAAGGGTGTAGAATTACCGGGAGGGGGGGTGAGTCTGCTATATCAATACGCAGATGATACAACAGTTACAGTAACGGATAGGGAAAGTGTAGGTGAGGTGTTAGATAGTGTAGAGCTGTATGGGAGGGCGTCAGGGGCTAAGGTTAACATAGAGAAATCAGAGATCATGTATATAGGAGTAGGTAGGGTAGGCAGAGAAGAGATAAGGCTGAAAGAAAAGAAGGATTATTTAAAAGTGCTGGGAGTGAACCTAGGGATAGAGGGCAAGGAAGGGAGGGACAGACAGTTTGAGGGTATAGTGAATGGCATTAGGAGAACGTTAGGGTTTTGGAAGATGAGAGAGCTGAGGCTGAAGGGGAAGGTGGTGGTAGTAAACGGTTTGGTGATGAGCAAATTAGTGTATGCTATGAATGTATTGGATGTACCGGATAGAGTGATAAAGGATGTGGAGGGAATGGTGAGTGAGTTTTTGTGGGGAGGGAAGGGAGTCAAGATAGCGAGAGAGGTGATGGAGAATGACTACAAAGATGGTGGGTTGAAGCTGATTAATTTAGATAGGAAGAGGAAAGCACTTAGGGTGAAAACAATGGTAAGATATGTAAATAATAAGGGGGACCACAATTGGAAGGTGTTTTTAAGGGAGGCGATTAATAAATGTGGGGGATGTGGAGAGAGCGGAGTCTATATGGAGTTAAAGAGGGGCATGTTGGACGGGGTGTCAGATTTTTATAAAGAGGTGCTGGGGGCGTGGCGGGAATTTGTAAAATGTGTGGGGTATGAATGTAAAAATGTGAGGCAGGTGTGGGAGCACGTTTGAGGGGAGCACGATATACAACCGGGTGATATGGAGAGCGGGGATTAGAAAGGTGAGGGATTTAGTGTACGAATATGTACCGGGGTTTATGGGGGCACAGGTGGTGGTAGATGAGGTTAGAGAAAGGGGAGATAAGATGTGGATGGGCATGGCGGAGGGGGTGATGGAAAGAATTAAGAAAGGGATGCCGAGGGAATGGAGGAAGATGATAGAGAGAGAGGCTGTGGAGAGGGTGGAAGGAGAGATGGAAATGTATGTGGGCGAAGGGGAACGGAGGGTGAATCTGGTGAACTTAAAAACACGGATGATGTATGAATGCTTGAGGAAGGGAAAGGTGAGGAGGCCGGCGGGGGAGAAGGTATGGAAGAGTGTAATGAAAGGCTTGAATGTGGAAAGGATGTGGATGAATCTGAGAGTGAAATGGAACAGCAGCGAATGTGAGCACTTTGACTTTCTATTAAGACACAACAAGGTGATCAGTAGATTTGATGCGAATGTGAAGAAGGAATGCGATGTATGCGGGGTGGGGGTGGAAACGTGTATGCACGAGTTTGTTGAATGTAGGGAATTAGTCGGGTACCATAAAAAAATAAAACAACTGATACAGACATGCTGGGATGGAAGGTTTATAGAAAGAATGGAATGGAAGGAGCTATGGCTGTTCGGGGTGAATGAGGAAGTGAAAGGGTGCAATACTGATTTATTAAATTATACATTGAGCCACGCAAGGTTTGCTGTCAAGCTGCGAAGGGACCTGGCCCATTACGAACACACACATAGGGATG
The DNA here is from genome assembly GCA_002895965.2 of Coryphaenoides rupestris. Lineage (NCBI taxonomy): Eukaryota > Metazoa > Chordata > Actinopteri > Gadiformes > Macrouridae > Coryphaenoides > Coryphaenoides rupestris. The sequence continues at coordinate 9,402 of PIJE02002266.1, forward strand.
TATGGCACATATTTAAGAGCACTATGAAAAGCAAAATCAATTTGTTGCATGGGTACATAAAGGAGGAGCACTTTGAGGAGGGATTTTTGGAGGGAAGCACGTTTGTTAGCATAGGAGAGAGTGGGAAGGTGGAATTGGATTTTGAAGGCATTGGCGTGAAAATAGGAGCACTTTGAGGGGATGGAGGGAAGCACGTTTGTTAGCATAGGAGAGAGTGGGAAGGTGGAATTGGATTTTGAAGGCATTGGGTGAAATATTATTACTGATGGGACGATGTATTGGGGGAATGATGATGATGATGATAGACGGCGGAGGCGATGATGAAGATGATGGTGGTGATGATGATGATGATGATGATGATGATGCATATATTTGAAAGTACATGTCACAAAGGTTATCCACAATGTATTTGAGCACATGGTTTGCCGATTCACAAAATGTGCAAAATTGATGTCGCTGGGTGAGTGAGGGGCTTGCAGGAAGGGAGTTGCCGGTAAAAAGCCTGCAGGCCGCCTCAAGGAGTATGTGATGTTTAAGTTTTATCCCCTCAATCACAATCTATTTTGAGTTTTATATGATTTCTATGGTTGTGGGGCTTGTGGGCTGGTGGTGTGGTAGAGAGCCTGCAAGCTGCCTAACCGGTTTGTTTTTATCACTTTATAGAGGACGATGGCATGGTTTTGGTTATATATGATTTCTATGGGTTGCAGGGGTCGGCGGGCTGGTGGTGTGTCGAGAGCCGCAGGCGGTCTAGCCGGTTTTTGATGATTTGGTGATTGAGGAGGGAGCGTCTGGAGGCCCGAGGGGTAAGAGGTGGGCCTTCAGGCGGGCCTAATGCATGGAGAAAGAGATGTCACATATGAGCTAAAAATGTATCACGGGGGGAATGGAAAATATAATGTAAATAGTGTGTAAAAATGTAAATAACATGATTTTTGATAATAAAAAAAAGAATAAAAATAAACTGTGTTCTCCTTCCTCGATCCCACGTCTTCCTCGTCTCCGTGATACCCCGTCGATCCTGAGTCCTCCTCGCTCCTCGCTCCCGTGTCTCCCTCGTCCTTCTACGGACCCCTACCCTCCTCGGACCCGCTCCTCGCTCCAGTGTCTCCCTCGTTCCTTTACGGACCCCTACCCTCCTCGGACCCGCTCCTCGCTCCAGTGTCTCCCTCGTTCCTTTACGGACCCCAACCCTCCTCGGACCCTCTCCACGTTACCCTACCGGAATACCCCTTTCCCCGCGGACAGACCCCCACAGAACCCCCTGACCACCGGACTGCCCCGACTCTCCCTAAGCCCTGCATTAAGTATTTTGTTTTGGCTAGATTAGGTTTTGATATTTATTTTCTTATATTGAGATATATATATATATATATATATATTCATTATATATATATATATGTTATATAGAGAATAGATAGACATAGTTTGTATTATTAGAATAGTTAGTGATTGTCTTTAGATATATATATATATATATATATAGGTATTTATTTGATACCTACTAATTACATTCCCTGAGTATATAATAAAAACCCTTGGGAACTTATACGGTTGTCTGAGTCCGTCTTCTCTGTTTGGTTTTGTCACACTGGCTTCTGTTTTCGGTATCTAAAAATCACCTGGTATCTAAAAATCCTGGGTACTGAGAGAAATGTAATCAGGCAAAAAGAAACAATCTTTTTTTTATGTTATGTTGAAAATGGTTTAATATGAGTCATCTGGTAAGGAAATGTGAACAAATAATATTGTAACAAGGTTATCACCTTAGTGACAGTCACCAACACAGTTCATGAATACACTTCATTAAGCGCCTTTGGAACCGACGATGTAACGGTTTACTAACCTTTGACCTTTTCTCACCACAGTGGAGATAAAAGGCTACGTGAGCAGGTTTACTGAACACGTGTCAGTGTAAGTGACGTCACACACATCCTCATTTAAAAATGCAGTTCTTAACAATATAATAAATCAGAATTATATGTGAAAGAAATTGCTGAATCATAGAAAAATGTTTATGTATGTACAACAGATTGTTGTAAGAGGGTTGTGTGCATTGTGGTCTCCAGGGACAATACTCCGCCCCCATCGCCCGAGGACAACTGTCGTGGAATTATCAATACTCTACATTCGTAAGAGGGAGATCAGGAAGACCAAAGTTTGAAGGTTAAAGACTTTATTTGCCACAGCCAATAGTGACACAAAGCCTGAGTCAAATCTGCAGAGAAGACTGACACACCCCTCTTTGAATCTGACTTATATACACTGTCACATGGTCTTGCTATACATTCCAAAACCCTTTTATGGATACCGCAACAAAGTACTATGCATAGATTCTCTCTCTCCCGTACCTGGCTCAAGATAGAACCCTGTTCTGATTGGCTTATGTCCATCTGTTCAGCTTGGCTCCTTTTGTCTCTAGACGCTCAGTCTAGCTTCTGGACTGCCTACCGCATACCTCGTCACTCTATGTATGTTTAGACGCAAAGAGCCTTCAACGTAACCATTTTGGGAACCTCAATATAGACATGGGTGGACGTGTGTCTCTAGTTCTCTGTATTTCTCCACACTTAATTCACACACACAGCATATTGACAAGACATTCTTAAGAATATACTGGAAAATATCTCCTATACAACATGTCTCCCCGCATGCAGTCACGGACTACCAGCCTTTGGTATTTTACGTTTCCTCACTCGTCTCCGCAAAAACGTAGCATGCTATCGATGGCATAGCATATACAGACTTCTTGTTTGTGTACATTTTATCATTTTTCGCATATTCAATCTTAACATTTGGATGAATGAATTAAACATATCTTATTGAATGCTGTGTTGGCACTATTTGATTACAATGCTTCTTTTACTGTTGTTCCTAGCCTGTGCCTGAGGTGTATCCTGACTTGCATGGGCTATGAGCAACACACCTAAATGGACAGCATTTACCACTAGACCTGCCTACCACTAGAGGTCGCTGTATGCTCATTGAAAGCTATGAAGCTTTTGAAGAAGAGGAATTCTATAAAATAAAGCTTTAAAAAATGTATATCAGAAATATTGCCACCTAAGGTGTATTCAGTATTAGGTTCTCAAAAATGCAATAAACTGTTGTGGTCTAAGTCCAGATGGACTGATTGTTTTAATGCCAATTTGTCTGAATTGGATCGTCGACTAAAAGGAACTTCTTTCAGAGACACAACGGAATTGCACACACTAGTAGCCATCTTGAAAGTAGCAAGTGACTTGATGGAAGATATCCCCTCCCTCTCTTTGCTCAGTTACGNCTCCTCGCTCCTCGCTCCCGTGTCTCCCTCGTCCTTCTACGGACCCCTACCCTCCTCGGACCCGCTCCTCGCTCCAGTGTCTCCCTCGTCCTTCTACGGACCCCTACCCTCCTCGGACCCGCTCCTCGCTCCAGTGTATCCCTCGTCCCTCTACGGACCCCAACCCTCCTCGGACCCTCTCCACGCTACCCTACCGGAATACCCCTTTCCCCGCGGACGGACCCCCACAGAACCCCCTGACCACCGGACTGCCCCGACTCTCCCTAAGCCCCGCGTTAAGTATTTTGTTTTGCTAGATTAGGTTTTGATATTTATTTTCTTATATAGATATATATATATATATATATATATTCATTATTTATATATATATGTTATATAGAGAATAGATAGACATAGTTTGTATTATTAGAATAGTTAGTGATTGTCTTTAGATATATATATATATATATATATAGGTATTTATTTGATACCTACTAATTACATTCCCTGAGTATATAATAAAAACCCTTGGGAACTTATACGGTTGTCTGAGTCCGTCTTCTCTGTTTGGTTTTGTCACACTGGCTTCTGTTTTCGGTATCTAAAAATCACCTGGTATCTAAAAATCCTGGGTACTGAGAGAAATGTAATCAGGCAAAAAGAAACAATCTTTTTTTTATGTTATGTTGAAAATGGTTTAATATGAGTCATCTGGTAAGGAAATGTGAACAAATAATATTGTAACAAGGTTATCACCTTAGTGACAGTCACCAACACAGTTCATGAATACACTTCATTAAGCGCCTTTGGAACCGACAATCGTTAGTAATGGTTTACTAACCTTTGACCTTTTCTCACCACAGTGGAGATAAAAGGCTACGTGAGCAGGTTTACTGAACACGTGTCAGTGTAAGTGACGTCACACACATCCTCATTTAAAAATGCAGTTCTTAACAATATAATAAATCAGAATTATATGTGAAAGAAATTGCTGAATCATAGAAAAATGTTTATGTATGTACAACAGATTGTTGTAAGAGGGTTGTGTGCATTGTGGTCTAATCCTGTTTGTGACGCCAAATATGTTGTGGAATTATCAATACTCTGACATTCGTAAGAGGGAGATCAGGAAGACCAAAGTTTGAAGGTTAAAGACTTTATTTGCCACAGCCAATAGTGACACAAAGCCTGAGTCAAATCTGCAGAGAAGACTGACACACCCTCCTCAGACTCTGTCTTATATACACTGTCACATGGTCATGCTATACATTCCAAAACCCTTTTATGGATACCGCAACAAAGTACTATGCATAGATTCTCTCTCTCCCGTACCTGGCTCAAGATAGAACCCTGTTCTGATTGGCTTATGTCCATCTGTTCAGCTTGGCTCCTGTTGTCTCTAGTCGCTCAGTCTAGCTTCTGGACTGCCTACCGCATACCTCGTCACTCTATGTATGTTTAGACGCAAAGAGCCTTCAACGTAACCATTTTGGGAACCTCAATATAGACATGGGTGGACGTGTGTGTCTCTAGTTGTTCTCTGTATTTCTCTACACTTAATTCACACAAACAGCATATTGGCAAGATATTCTTAATAATGGACTGGAAAATATCTCCTATACAACATGTCTCCCCGCATGCAGTCACGGACTACCAGCCTTTGGTATTTTACGTTTCCTCACTCGTCTCCGCAAAAACGTAGCATGCTATCGATGGCATAGCATATACAGACTTCTTGTTTGTGTACATTTTATCATTTTTCGCATATTCAATCTTAACATTTGGATGAATGAATTAAACATATCTTATTGAATGCTGTGTTGGCACTATTTGATTACAATGCTTCTTTTACTGTTGTTCCTAGCCTGTGCCTGAGGTGTATCCTGACTTGCATGGGCTATGAGCAACACACCTAAATGGACAGCATTTACCACTAGACCTGCCTACCACTAGAGGTCGCTGTATGCTCATTGAAAGCTATGAAGCTTTTGAAGAAGAGGAATTCTATAAAATAAAGCTTTAAAAAATGTATATCAGAAATATTGCCACCTAAGGTGTATTCAGTATTAGGTTCTCAAAAATGCAATAAACTGTTGTGGTCTAAGTCCAGATGGACTATACTTATGTATATTTATGGATATTTGTCTGAATTGGATCGTCGACTAAAAGGAACTTCTTTCAGAGACACAACGGAATTGCACACACTAGTAGCCATCTTGAAAGTAGCAAGTGACTTGATGGAAGATATCCCCTCCCTCTCTTTGCTCAGTTACGTATGACGCAAGTGCGTTAGGGCGAGTCCCAAAATCCTCATTCAAAATGCATTGGAGGCTCATTTTCCGAAAAAAAAAAAGTTGGGAGTCAATGGGAGAATGCTTGGGCGATTTTCCACGTCAATGAAATCGCCCAGAGAGGCAGGACCATTTGAAACACGACTTGAATCTGACGATTCTGATTGGACAATGACAGATAATGTCTAGAACACTGATACTACTTTTGCTGTGATAGAATTGGCTAGCACTGCCAGTTGGTAGTGCGTCACCCAAATCGCCCCTATACACCGTCCGCCCCTGCGTCTCTTGTATTTGTGTAA
>PIJE02002266.1:21700-31700 GCA_002895965.2 Coryphaenoides rupestris
TTGCTGTGCTCAGTCTTGCCATGGTGTATGACTTCTGACATTAAACTGTCTTCAGCAACCTCACCTTGGAAGCAGTTTGGCTGTTCCTCACCCAGTTTTAACCCTCCTACACAGCTGTTTCTGTTTCAGTTAATGCTTGTTTCAACCTACATATTAAATTGATGATCATTAGCACCTGTTTGGGATAATTGGTTAATCACACACCTGACTATATGCCTACAAAATCCCTGACTTTGTGCAAGTATACATAGAAGAATTGATGCTTGTTTGAAGGCAAAGGGTGGTCACACCAAATATTGATTTGATTTAGATTTTTCTTCTATTCACTCACTTTGCATTTTGTTAATTGATAAAAAATAAACAATTAACATTTCTATTTTTGAAAGCATTCTTATTTTACAGCATTTTATCACACCTGCCTAAAACTTTTGCACAGTACTTTATATATTTTTTTTTTATATGTCTGTGTTACATCCTGCATTCTGATTGGCAGTCCAGAGATCACGTCTCCAGAGCAGCGGTCCGTAGATTTCCGTCCCTCTGTTGTTGTTTTTGCCGGCGTGCGAAATGTGAGTTTTTATCTCGTTAGAAAAAAGCCATAAAACACTTATTAACCTTCCTTGCTGGGTTAATAAGTAGTTAATATTTCACATTATATAATTACTGGAGATCAACTGTTATCTTGCATACTTCTTATTCTCTTTCGGCCACTTCGTCGTTATCTACTCGTACAATAATGTACATCGAACAACAACAACAAAATCCTGTGACAGGTACGATAGTGGATTAGTGTGCTGTGAGTGAATTGCAAATCCCAGTGTGTGTGAGTGGCTATTACAGTCAAAACATTGAAACAATATTTACACTACATACACATATCAGAATACTCACTACTACTTCCCAATACCATTGCCAACTTGTTTTGCTGACCGAATATTTTACCTGTATTTTTACATTTCTCTTAGGTTTAGACTCACTGTAAATTTGTACATTTGTTATTTTATTTTTAATATTCTATTTTTATTTCTCTATTGTTTATTATTCTATTGCTATGGGACCTGTGGCACAAGAATGTCCTTCGGGATTAAGTTTTATCTTATCTTATCTTAATATTCAGCATGATGAGCTGAATGCTCATATGAAATCTCTAAGCATATAATATATCTTGAAAATATTTATATATATAATTTTCATACACACATTGAGGGGACATTGGGATTCAAACCTCAATGCAGTCTCCATTGGGTAAAAGCGACGAAATAGACAAATGCAGAAAGACAGGAGACAGGAAGTGGAAGAGGCGGACAGGAAGTGAGGAAGAAGAAGAGCCGGGGGCGGGGTCCTACCTGTCTTTGGGTACGGGGTTCACCTTGCACGCCTCCAACAGGAAGCGCACCACCTCCCCGTGACCTGAGAACACCAGAGGCACCGAGTTACGGTCGTAACGGAGAAACCCGCACACGGCCCCTTCTGGCTGGTGGCGGAGCAACTCGTAGACGTGCGCTCAAAGTCAGTGTTTTATTGTCACACGTACATCACAACACAGAACCATTCTGAACACGGAAACTCTTGTGACATGGCAGGCGACAGTACGCAAAGATAAAATAACAAGAGAATTTGTGTATATTGCATGCACTGGAAAAAATATATATACTGTATATATACACAAATGAAAATATACATAGATACTGTATATATTGAGTGGCACACTATGCATAATAATGATAATAAGGAAGATAATGATAATAATGTACTACGGGGGTGGCGTTTTGTTTTGGACGGCCAGAATAACTGGAATAAAATAAATAAATGCCCTCGGCAAAATCATAACACTGTTTTCACTTTCAGTTGTGATACACGAATTAAAGTAGTGTATATAATACAATTTTCTCCAGAAAAGAAACACAAAATAATATGAACTGCCTGATAACTGATAAACAATCAATGATGCCCCTAAACATAATAATAAATTATATATAACAGTAATTGCCTGAGCAGTAACACACACACACACACACACAATGATGATAGATGGATAGTATAATTATAATGATTCTAATAACTTGTATGATTCGAATGACAACGATAGTACTCATGATTATTACACACCTTCTGCCGCTGCCACGTGAAGGGCTGTCCGGGAGTCATAATCCCTCTGCTCCATATCGATGGAGGACAACGCAAACCTACACGCGCACACACACACACACGCACAAACACACATCAGACTACATGCTCCAGGGAAATGGATATTTAGGCCAACAGTTTACAATGCCTCACCTTCTGAGGGCAGAGACGTCTCCGGTGTAGGCAGCGAACAGCAGGTTAATCACCGACTTGACCTACAGGGGACGACAAAGAGAATTGTAGAGAATATTGTGGAGAATAGCTTGAATAAAACAGCCCAAACAAGGAGTCCTTCGCTGTAGTGTCCACCAGGTGATTGTCCCACCCTGGCCAGGGTGAGATCTTTGTCTTGCGCTGCCTGCCACTCCTGGTTGTCCACTGCCATCAGCCACTCTTCCTCTGGCTCGACCTGTCGCATGGTGGCCACTTGGAGAGTCGCTCTATCTCGCTCCTCCTGGCGCTGACAGCGTCTGCAGTCCTCACAGGGACGTCGGGAGAGGGCATCTGCGTTGCTGTGCAGGCGCCCTGCTCGGTGCTGGACCTCAAAATCATAGCTCTGCAGGGTCTCGATCCACCTTGCCACCTGGTCCTCGGGCTCCTTGAAGCTGAGCAGCCAGGTCAGGGAAGCGTGATCCGTCCACAGAAGGAAGGACTGGCCGTAGAGGTAGGGGCGAAAATTCTGAAACGCCACGACCACCGCCAGGAGCTCACGTCGGGTAACGCAGTAATTGCGCTCGGGACGGGTCAAGGCACGGCTGTAGTAGGCCACCACTACGGAAGAGAGACCATATCACACCTATTCTGGCCTCTCTCCATTGGCTTCCAGTGCAGTTTAGAATAGACTTTAAGGTCCTCCTGTTTGTTTTTAAAGCCTTGAATGGGCAGGCCCCATCTTATATCTGAGATCTTTTAACCCCCTACTCCAACTCCAGGTCCCTCAGGTCGGCCAACTTAGGGCTCTTGGTTGTCCCAAGATCAAACCTTAAGCTTAGGGGTGACCGAGCCTTTGCTGTTGCAGCCCCTAGAGTGTGGAATAGCATCCCCCTTTCTATTAGATCCGCCCCCTCCATTGACTCCTTTAAGTCCAAACTGAAAACACACTTTTATTCTTTAGCGTGTCCTGATGTGGTCTGATTTGATTTATGTCTGTTGTTTGTTTGATTTGTTGATTCGTATGTTTAGCCTATATTGACACCGACGTATCTGCCTGTTTTTAGTGCCGTGTAGCCTATTTATTGTGATTTTATTGTGATTTTACATGCCTGCTCTGATTGTACAGCACTTTGGTCAACTTGCGTTGTTTTTAAATGTGCTTTAGAAATAAAATTGACTTGACTCTCCTTCCTGTGACAGGACTGCCCCCACTCCCACATTGCTGGCGTCAGTGTCCACGATGAAACGGCGCCCAGGATCAGGAAGGGCCAGAATGGGTGTGGTGGTCAGGGCGGCACGGAGCTGGGCAAAGGCGGCTGCACAGTTGTCTTCCCAGTTGAAGTCTCGCCCCTTTTCGGTGAGACAGCGTAAGGGGCTGGCGATGGAGGCAAAGTCGCGGACAAAACGTTGGTAGTAGGAGGCGAGCCCAAGGAAACTACGCACCTCGCTGACGTTTCGGGGGACTGGCCATTTCTCGACCGCCTCCACCTTGGCAGGATCAGTGGCCACGCACTCTGCTCCCACCACATGGCCCAAGAACCTGGTCTCACGCTGAAGGAGGTTGCATTTCTTGGGGTGTAGGTGCAGGCCAGCCCCACGAATGGCTTGGAAAACCTGGTGGAGGTTCTCCAGGGCCAACTTGAAGTCAGTGGCATGGACCAGAAGGTCGTCAAGGTACACCACGCACCGGTTTCGGGGGATGTGAGCCAGCACCCTCTCCATTAGTCTCTCAAACGTGGCGGGGGCGTTGCAGAGGCCGAAGGGCATCACATGAAACTGCCAGAGTCCTTGGCCGATGGTCCACACAGAACCTCCAGGTGTCATCCTTCTTTTTGAACAGGATGGCAGGGGCGGCCCAGGGGCTGTTGGATGGCTCTATCACCCCTGCCGCAGCCATCTCCAGTATCATCCGCTCTGCAGCTTCACGGTTGGCAAGCGCTAACCTGTAGGGTCGCAGTCTAATGGGCGGGGCTGTGCCAGTGTCAATTGTGTGCTGCACCAGGTTGGTCTGGGTGCACTCATCGCGTGCAGCAAAAATGTCTGTGAACTGTTGGAGCAGGTCTTTTGGCTCTGCTGAGAGTCCAGCCCTTCACTGCTCCGCTGACACAGGTCCTGAATGGCAGCGACAGTGTCCGATGAGGGCGTCTGAGGAATGGTAGCCATCGTTGTTGGTGGGCCAGGCGGTTTCGTTGTCACCTCAGGTGGCAGTGTGGTGACTGGTGGAGGCAGCTGGACATGGGTACGTCCCACCTTCTTCCCTTGACGGCACCGGAGGGCCAGGGTCTCCATGCCGAGGTGGATGGCAATCCTAGACACATCGACCAGAGCCCCCTAGAGAGTCAGCAGGTCCAGCCCGATGATGCAGGGGTCTTGGATCTCGGCCAACCAAAACTCGTGGGTGGTTGCGGTGTTCCCTGCCTTCACCGGCAGCAGTCGCTTCTCCAGCATGCCGGCTAGTTCCCTGGTCACAGTTCTGATTTTACAGGCGGTGGGCGTCCACCCTGTCTCTGGGAGCACCCCTGGACGCACAATGGAGATGGTGGACCCCGTGTCCATGAGGGCCCAGCAGGGGGGTCCATTGATGGAGCAGAGGAGGTAGAGGCCATGTGTGCGGCCCACTCTGCCAATCTGGTGAAAGTTCTCAATGGGGGATATGGTCGGTTGGTTGGGTGGCAGTCTCCCCACGGTCCCACCCCGCTCTAGTTTCCCGGCTGCGGAGGGCCATGGTGTTGTGGTGCAGGGGCGGGGCAGTAACGGGCTATGTGCCCCGCTTCTCCGCAGCGGTAGCATAACTCGTTGGGCCGGCGTGTCCGGGGCCTGAAAGGCGGTCGCTGTCGGCCTGGTTGAGCTGGTGACGGGCCAGTCTGGCAGACGACCCCTCTTTCGACGTCTCCCTCGTCATTGCTGACGTCGGCTTGACGCACCCGGGGGCTTAGTTGGTTGCGTGGGGCCATCACAGTCTCCACCCTTTCTGCCTCTTCCAGCGGCCGTACTGAAGGTTGTCGGTGCCGTGGTGCGGATGTGCTCTTTCAGCCCCTCTGGTTGTGCGCCCCTGGATGAGGCACTTAGGGCTAACTCTTCACGAGCTGCTGGATCAAAGGTGGGGTAGCCACTATGTGCATAGAAGCGCACATCTGCTGCATAGGTTCCCAGCGTCTCGCCCTCTTGGCGGTTCGGTTGGTGTTAGGTCGAGCAACACCTGAAAGTGCGTTTCCTTCGAGTGCCAGGGCAACGTGGGCAGCAGTGTCTCGGGTGCTCCAATGGTTGTACATCACCGCCAGTCTTACTTGAGCTAAGTATGGCTCTAGGGCCGTGATGCCAGCGTACCGTGGTCCTTGGCGACGGCAGCATCACATCAGCAGGGGGCACTGGTGTTGTAAGTGGCGATGGGGCCAGCGATGGCGGTAGGTGATGGATGGCGGCGGCCGGTGGTGAAGTCCGGGTGGACGACGGCCTCTCGACAGTGTCTGCTTCGACGTTCACCAGACCATGGAGCCCTCGATGGCAGCGGGGAGCGCTGGAACCGTCGGCCTGCTCTTCGCAGTCCATCTTCTCCCAGCTGTAGCCAATCATCTCCTGGTGAAGGTCTGTCTGTAATGAAGTCTTCGATCTCACCGAGCTCCTCTTCATAACTTCTCCCCAATGACACCATCTTCATGGACTGTAGCAACAATCCCACTTCTGACACCAATGTGGCAGTTGGAGAAATAAGAAGCAAATTGTCTTTTAGTCTTTTTATTGCCTCGCAAAACCATGAGACAATGACTTGCTGAGCATGAAATCTAACGCTGGGGTCATCAAACCAAACAGCCATGTCAACCATGGTTTCAGTACTACATTCCCCAAAACACTTACAACATTAATATATGACTACTAACAATTTAACAACACTGAACAATCATGCATAACACCTTTAGAACTTAATAACGTCATTCGTAATTCTCAAAGTCTGAACACAATGCATGCTGGGAAACAGGGAGGCACAATGCTAACTGTGTAGTCCCGTCGCTACAGTATATACCTGGAATCTGTAGCAGAATCATGTATGTCAGAAAGTATGAGAGAAAGCTTTTTAAAGCCTTACTTTACTCAAATACCAACATCAGATGCCAGATCTGGGCTGTTGGTATTCACATACTGATGCCACGATGAAGTAAGGCTTGCAGTGATACTAGAATCCTTGACGAGGAAGAAACCGGAGAGCGGCCATTTTGTGAGATAGAAACACAAGAAGAACACACGTTGATCAACGGAAACCCAGATTCATAACGGAAACCCAGAGAAACATACAGAGACTGATGAAGAACAGGGACGGTACAAATGAGTACGCGCCATGTGAAATTATTTGGCCTCCCCTGAGATAGTAACACACCACGCACATTAAGGACATCGAAGAAATTCAGTAATGATGCGTTTTGTAAACTTGTACAAGCAGTATAGTTACCGATGATTGTGGAGCTTCTTGTAAAAAAAAATATAATTTTTGTTATTTATTACACACAACAGAAAACAATGATTGGGTATATCAACTTTGTAAAAAGATAATTTCTAAAACAAAGGGTAACATTTAAAAGACTACTAGATAATTGAACTTTATCCTTGAAACAAAATGCGGTGGTAAATATTACCACGCATTATATAATTGTGGTACTTATGTTGAGAGGTAAATGGAATATTACAATTGGGCTGATAATACATCAGAGTAGCCGTAGTACTAAATGTAGTAGCTAAATGTACTAGTGTCCGAGGAGCCTCAGGATTGGGCTATTTCCTACAACAATATACACTCAGCATCAATGAAAACTTAACACTTACAATACCACTCTAGTTTTAGCTTAGAGTTTAGTATTTGTATTTACTACTCATACTTGAGTAGTAATGAGCAAAACAAGTGAAATCTAGGTGGTTGTTTTGCCATTGACCTACGGTCATACCTGACTGCACCTGCATTGCCATTAGAGCAATGTCGTTGTGCTCGTTGTTTGCTGCCGATCCTGTGAGTTTTTGGGATTGGTTCTTGTTCTCTATAAAAAGCCATGCTGGAAAAAGACTTCATTGTCCTGGATGCCATTATGCCTCGCCTATCAGAGAACGACCGACATCGAGCTCTGGGTCTGTTGGAGGGTGGACTGTCGATTCGACAGGTGGCCCGTAGAATGGGTTGTTCTCCACCCACAATAATGAACTTGAGACGCCGGTTCAACGAAACCCAGTCTGAGGGATAGAGCACGTCCTGGAAGCGAAAGAGTGACAACTGAGGCCGACGACCGTTACATTGTGATGCAGCACCTGCAGTACAGGTTCCAGACGGCTGCAGAGACTCCAGGCGCCAACCACGCATCAGTACCAGTACCGTACGTCGGCGCCTGCATTCTGCCAACTTAGCGGCCAGAAGACCCAAAATTGGACCTGTCCTGACCAATGAACGTCGCAGGCTTTCGTGTGGAATGGGCTCGACGCCACCTACCCTGGACTCAGGCACGCTGGCGTGGAGTCCTCTTCTCTGATGAGTCCAGATTCTGTCAGTACAGGAGCGAAGGACGTCAGCGGGTGTGGCGCCGCCCTGGGGAGAGGTATGCGCAGTGCTGCGTGCGTCAGCATGATCGATGGGGTGGTGCGGGTGTTACGGTGTGGGCTGGCATCTCTGGCAACCATAAAACCCCACTGGTCATCATTAATGGCAGCCTCACTGCCAGACGTTACAGTGACGAGGTGCTGGAGACAACGTGTGTGCCGTTCATCAGGAATCATCCTGAGATCAGCATTCTACAGCAGGATAACGCCCGCCACCGGCATGCTGCACGTGTCACCACAGCGTACCTCGAGCAACAGAACATCGATGTGCTGGACTGGCCGCCATACTCGCCGGATCTCTCACCCATTGAGCACCTCTGGGACCAGCTGGGACGACGTGTCTCTTGATGTGTGCCTCCGCCCAGGAATCGCCAGGAACTGGTGGATGCGTTGCACCAGGAATGGGCAAACATACCCCAGGACAATGTTGGACGTCTTATACGGTCAATGCGTAGACGTTGTGATGCTAATGGCGGTAACACGAGATATTGAAATGTCAGGAATTTGGAAATTGGGTATGTCATTGTTAAATGTCAACAAAATTATGAAATTGTGGACTTTTTGATTTCTTTCAAAACTCATCAGAAAAATATCCATACTAACCGAATATAAAAGTTCAAGTACCTACATCAAAAAAATCCGACCACACATAAAAAATTACCAGTGTTAAGTTTTCATTGATGCGGAGTTTATAACGTTATCTAGCCTTCTACTTTAGTTCTGAAACAAATGTACTTGTCTCACTTGCTAAACTATTCAAAGTGAATACGCAAATGTTAAGAAAGAGCGGTTATCACTTTATATTTATTCATAATAGTGCTTTATTTGGTGTATTTGGGACATGGAACATGGAGGCAGAAAAGTCAACAACTTGAACTGTGGTTCGTTTCCACCCATCTTTAGGTGCATTACACAGTGTTAAGCAGTAACAGTCTAAATGTTTTCTTAAAAAGGCATCACAATTTAAAATTGCAGTCAATAATGTACAAGCAAAGATAACTGTTACAGGAAAAGGCACATTTAAAAATGTTCATTATCGTCGACTCAGACAAAACATTCAGAGAAACACTCAATTCAATGTCATTAAATGTTGATATTCATAATTGAAATTAGCACAAAAAAATGAAAAGCTGAGGGCAACCGTGATCACAGAGACAAGTTTCAAACAAACAATATGATCGTAACATTATTGTGAATACATGGATTCATAACTGTTACGCCTTCGAGCTGCGTGTAACAGAAATAAGGGGGGGAAACGGAGGAGTCTGAGGGTACAAACGCGTTTATTCCATTACATCCAACGACCCAACAACTATTCCAACGGCCCAACAACTAATCCAACAACGGGTCCAACGACCAGCGTTTCCAGGCACGGTCTGCTGCCACAGGTCTGCCACAACGCTGCCTGCCAGGAGAGGAGGGGCAGCTGCACTCTTATAGCTGAGGATCGGCTTAATTGCTTCATAGCATACACCTGTGCAAGCAATTAAGCCGATCCACTCCTGCAGGAAACAAAGAACAGAAAACACACCCAGAAGGGAAACAAAATACAAGGCCCCACCTAGCGGGCCGTAACACACTCCCCCTTAAGAACAGGGAACCAATAGGTTCTTCTGCTACCGTACATTTTAAACCAAATACCCGCACTTTTATGCAATTTTAAACAACTAAAGGTAACGAACGGCCGGGGGGGGGGGGGGGGAAACATACATACCTTCCGGATTCTCATGGACCTACACCTTCCAGACTCTGTCCCCAACACACAGGCGCTCTAGACAGCGCATCTGCCACTACATTCTCAGAGCCCTTAATGTGTCGGATATCCAAGTGATACGGCTGAAGGAAGAGACACCACCTCATGAGCCGTTGGTTTGGGTTCTGAAGGGAATGGAGGAACGTGAGGGTTGTGGTCACTGTAGATAACCACGGGCAACCCACTCCCACCAACGTACACCTCAAAATGTTGAAGAGCCCAAACCAATGCAAGTGCCTCCTTTTCAATTGTAGAATAATTCAACTGATAACTTAAAAATTTCTGCGAAAAGACACAAACTGGGTGCTCTACACCCGAGTCATCCTCCTGGAGCAACACTGCCCCTGCCCCCACATTGCTGGCATCCACCTGAATCTTAAATGGCCTTACCAG
>PIJE02002266.1:36700-50777 GCA_002895965.2 Coryphaenoides rupestris
GGAAGAGGAGAGACCAAGACGCTGTGTGTGTGAGTTCAAGAAGGAAACCAAGTGGCTGTGTGCCTTGATCGTTTGCCTGTCAGAGAACCCGTTTTGTGAATAACCCTTTTCCCTCCCCCTTGACAGTAAATAAAGACACTGATTGCATTGAATACTGGTGTGGGACAACTGAATTATTATAGTCAGTCGTGGTCACACTCCACCCCAATAGGGAGTGTGCCACAACATGAAGCCTATAAAAAGCTTTTCAACAAAGCAAATAATAATTAACTTTCTCAGCAGAACGCGATTCTATCTCTACCGCACACCATTTGCAGCGCAAACATTCAGTTGTTTCATCCGTTCTTGTTTTTTTAACCACTTCAAGTGAATCTGGCTGATCTGCTGCGTAATCAGCAGCTTGTTTGCGTTTTCTCCCCATTTTGCTCTCCGCTTAGCCTACTATTTCCGGAAGCTTGTTCCGAGCCATCCAGCATGCCTAATTTCCCCACAAGAGGACACTGTTACATAATCTCACACGAACAGGAACAACAACTTTTGGATCCGTGGAAACCGATCTGCTCCTTTTAAAAAATCTGGGTATTTTTCTGTGAAAATCGGTAAAAACCAAAAACGCTGAGCCTTGTATATAGCATATAGTATCAATGGCTTTATTGAGTTGTATTCATAGGTGGGTGTTGTATGCGTGTGTTATGACCAATTCTTACCGTGCAAAACTGTATTCCCCGGACAGAGTTGCCCAGTTTGTCCAGGGGGGGCGACCAGCACATGATGCCCATCACGTTGGGCACCACCAGCAGGATGCCCCCCGCCACCCCAGACTTGGCTGGCAGACCCACCTGGAAGAAGGCAGGGGCAGGGCGTTACATATACAACTTTAACCTGTCACATGTATACACCTTTATCCTGTCAAATGTATCCACAATCCACAACAATGATTCATCAGTTCAATAGATTATTCAATGATTCATGGCAACAAAAAAAATCCATTACCATCACCATTACGATTACGGTAACCAGGTTAAGGAAGCTAGTTGAAGTGACAGACGTGATAAATCCATAGGCTAAATCCAATATTTGTATTACTGTGAAACAAACAATACTAGTGATATCAGCGTATGATTCATGTGGACGACCAATTGGCCCAAGATGTCCTAGTAGCAGAAGTAGCATCATATTGTGTCATAATATTATGAGTACGTTTGATGCATGTGGAAGTGGCCAAAGAAGTCCGTACATGCCACAACAATGATAGAGAGCAGTAGTACTACTAGTACTGTGGGCGGAAGTAGCTCAGGAGGTAAGAGCGGTTGTCTGGCAACAGGAAGGTTGCTGGTTCGATCCCCGGGCTCCGCTTAGCTCAGTATCGAGGTGTCTCTGAGCAAGACACCACCTAACCCTAACTGCTCCTGACGTGTTGGTTGTTACCTTGCATGGTTGACACCGCCGTCGGTGTATGAATGGGTGAATGTCAGGCATTACTGTAAAGCGCTTTGGATAAAAGCGCTATATAAATGCAATCCATGTACTAGTAGTAATACGAGTGTGAGACTCATCTGGAAGGTGAACTGTCCAGAAACATGTTACAACAATGATAGAGAGCAGGAGTACTCGTAGTAGTCGTACTAATAAGTGTGTGTGACTTACGTGGAAGGCAAACTGTCCAGAGAAGTCGTACATGCCACAGGAGTGCATGAGGCTCAGCGTGTCCCTGACTGACTCGGGGCTCAGCACGCGCTCGCCTGTGATCGGACAGAAGCCTCCGTTGGCCAGCGTGGCCGCCATGACGCTGGCACTCTCACAGGTCACCTCGATGGAGCATAGCTGGGGAACACACACACACACACACAGAGGGGCAGACACATTAACTTTACTTGTTGCAGTGTTGGGCGAAAAAAGTGACTAGATGCAGGCAGCTGTACCATTTGCAAACCATGACTCTTAACACACGGCGTACATAGAAAGAACCAAGGACTCAACTCACAGGAGAGACGCAACAATTGAAAGAAAGAATATATGACGCAACTGGCCTCATTAACAAGACCAATTTCTATGAGAGACAGAACTGTAGAGGGTAGAGTTGCACTCACCTGGAAGTAGAAGTCCAGAATGGACGTCATGTCCGTTCCTTCTGGAAAACACTGCCGGGAGGAGGAAGAAGAAAGGATTGTTATTTAAATTAAAACACGTTGTCTGTTAAATGAACTTTGAATCGTGAAGGTTAGCGAGGGAATTGGTCGTGCCGAACACAGATCAACATATCATGTGTTGGGAAGATTTGGCTGATAATCGTGAGAGGCTTTCAGCCAAATAATACAGTTTAGAACGGATGTCATCTTTTATACACTTCTGACATGGTTTTACACACTTAACACCATATACAGTGGGGAGAACAAGTATTTGATACACTGCCGATTTTGCAGGTTTTCCCACTTACAAAGCATGTAGAGGTCTGTAATTTTTATCATGGGTACACTTAAACTGTGAGAGACGGAATCTAAAACAAAAATCCAGAAAATCACATTGTATGATTTTTAAATAATTAATTTGCATTTTATTGCATGAAATAAGTATTTGATCACCTACCAACCAGTAAGAATTCCGGCTCTCACAGACCTGTTAGTTTTTCTTTAAGAAGCCCTCCTATTCTCCACTCATTACCTGTATTAACTGCACCTGTTTGAACTCGTTACCTGTATAAAAGACACCTGTCCACACTCAATCAATCAGACTCCAACCTCTCCACAATGGGCAAGACCAGAGAGCTGTCTAAGGACATCAGGGACAAAATTGTAGACCTGCACAAGGCTGGGATGGGCTACAGGACAATAGGCAAGCAGCTTGGTGAGAAGGCAACAACTGTTGGCGCAATTATTAGAAAATGGAAGAAGTTCAAGATGACAGTCAATCTCCCTCGGTCTGGGGCTCCATGCAAGATCTCACCTCGTGGGGCATCAATGATAATGAGAAAGGTGAGGGATCAGCCCAGAACTACACGGCAGGAGCTGGTCAATGACCTGAAGAGAGCTGGGACCACAGTCTCAAAGAAAACCATTAGTAACACACTACGCCGTCATGGATTAAAATCCTGCAGCGCACGCAAGGTCCCTCTGCTCAAGCCAGCCCATGTCCAGGCCCGTCAGAAGTTTGCCAATGACCATCTGGATGATCCAGAGGAGGAATGGGAGGTGGTAATGTGGTCTGATGAGACCAAAATAGAGCTTTTTGGTATAAACTCCACTCGCCGTGTTTGGAGGAAGAAGAAGGATGAGTACAAACCCCAAGAACACCTCCCAAACCGTGAAGCATGGAGGTGGAAAACATCATTTCTTTTGGGGATGCTTTTCTGCAAAGGGGACAGGCGACTGCACGCATATTGAGGGGAGGATGGATGGGGCCATGTATCGCGAGATCTTGGCCAACAACCTCCTTCCCTCAATAAGAGCATTGAAGATGGGTCGTGGCTGGGTCTTCCAGCATGACAACGACCCGAAACACACAGCCAGAGCAACTAAGGAGTGGCTCCGTAAGAAGCATCTCAAGGTCCTGGAGTGGCCTAGCCAGTCTCCAGACCTGAACCCAATAGAAAATCTTTGGAGGGATCTGAAAGTCTGTGTTGCCCAGCGACAGCCCCGAAACCTGAAGGATCTGGAGAAGATCTGTATGGAGGAGTGGGTCAAAAACCCTGCTGCAGTGTGTGCAAACCTGGTTAAGAACTACAGGAAACGTCTGATCTCTGTAATTGCAAACAAAGGTTTCTGTACCAAATATTAAGTTAAATTTTTCTGATACTTATTTCATGAAATAAAATGCTAATTAATTACTTAAAAATCATACAATGTGATTTTCTGGAATTTTTTTTTCAAGATTCCGTCTCACAGTTGAAGTGTACCTATGATAAAAATTACAGACCTCTACATGCTTTGTAAGTGGGAAAACCTGCAAAATCGGCAGTGTATCAAATACTTGTTCTCCCCACTGTATGGGGAGGCAGTAGGTCAGGAATGCGGGGTCGCCCCACTCTGGTGTGATTACGATGCATTTTGTTTGAGTCTCGTGGTTCTCATGCATCCGTTTGACTAGCGGCCGCTCGCTGTAGAGCTGAAGGCATGAGGAGAGGCTCAACCGAAACACATTTTAAATCAAAACAAAGCGTTGCTTAGGCAATGTAAATGAAGCTCTTGAATTGGATGGAATATATATAAATATAAGAGAGAGAGAGAGAGAGAGAGCGCGAGAGCGAGAGAGATTTCATTTTTAGTTCAGTAGTAAACTGCGCTGCAATGTAATGTGTACTGTATAACTGAATAAGAGGGACAGAGAAAATGATATATGGGTGTAGAGAGAGAGGCAGAGACAATAGACAGAGAGAGTGCTACCTTTTTTTCTTTAAGGTAGTAGCCGATGGAGAAATTCCTGTCCCCCGACTCACGCTCCGACTGGAATCTGTCACACAAAGGGCATTCTTTAGCGCGCACGTCACGTGTGTAGACAACGCCTAACCCCCCCCCACACACACAGCTTTTCCTTTCCGCTTGATGTGTACAGTGCAGCCAACACGCACACACGAAACATAACACTGCATTAAAATGCATGGCTGCCATACAACACCGTATAGCATATAGTAACAACTAATAATGACGAATCAGTAAACAACATCTGCAGCCTGTCAATACCTTATAAAACACAAGTTAAGCGTTCTTTCTGTGATTCTCAAATATTTGCATTGTTAAACTTTTTTTTATTTCTTATTCCGGTTGTGCCGTTTCCCTTGATCAGCACTTTGTATTGCAGTTTTGCGTAAATAGCGCAGTGTAAATACAACAACAACAACAAAAAGCAGGAGTAAACAGTTAGCACCTGTCAATCACCAGCAAACACGTGTTGACATGTGTTCTCTAAATTACAGAATTATTTTGGCAACAGTGACAGATATGGACTATACCAACAACAACAAAAAGTCGATTTTGCATTCACCGCACAAACCGACCTCAATCACTACTAGCTACGAGGAAACACTTACGTTGCGTTGCTGAAACTAACGTACTCATTCCCTGCCATCTTGTTCAGAAAATCCATCACCTGGAAGCAAACAAGTCAATAATGTTTACTATTTAGAAGACGCTTTGACTGTAATTCATTTAAAAAAAATTGAAATTCAGACACTCGTTAAGGAGCCGGTAGGGTACGCCTAGGGTATGCCCTAGGACGCCTACAGGTAGTGGTGTGGACATTGGGGGAATCGAACCGAGAAACTTTCGGCATAAAGATGCTAGCCAAAGGTTTAGGCAAGTTTCCACTTGGTACAAACAACGGTTGCATTATAGCGATGACGTGGCTCGTGGAGTATGCTTGATAATAGACGAGAGTTGCATCTCTCATACTTACGTAGTCAAATTTCTCTGCATTGCTCGCACCTTGCTGAGGGACAAAGGAAAAGGAGTGCATCAGCAAAAGTCATCCACTCGAGGTTATATTGCATAGGAGAAAACGGCAAACAGATACAGCAAGACGAAAAAAGATAACGCTACAGCTAGCGAGTTAGAACTACAAAATTAGCATGACGCTAAGATTTTTCATTCATCTCAAGACGATACAAAAAAAATCTAATCACAAACAGTTTGGGTACAGTATTAATTAATGCACTAACGATTGGTTTTTGAAATACGACGATGTGATGGTGTCTTTAAATGTTGAGAGGGAGATTTGAACATCGGGGTGAACAAACTAGGTGATTCAGTTAATAAAAAATGTATTACTTTTTAGGATGAAACAACCTTTATTCACATCGAATTGGTTCATTATGTCTATATAAAAAGAAAAAAAATCAATGTACAGTTTGAAAATAAATCGACCGTGTATTAAAGACGTGTATCTTTTAATGCGTATGTATGCACCACTTTACATCCCCATCTATAAATGCATCCATAAACATGGACCATTATCATTTCGACCTTTGTGTGTGTGTGTGTGTGTCATGTATTTTTGCATGTGTAGGCATATATATATTGTGGCAGACGGCCACTGGGGGGCCGACTAAGGAGTATGGACAATGGTCGGGGGAACTGCAGTTCCCCAGTCGGCCCCCAGAGGGAGCCAGGGAGGCCAGGAAGTGTAGAGAGGCAATCAGCCTCGTGGGAAGTAGCTGCGCCTCGTTGAGGAAACTCGGCGGCAGCCAATCAAAGGCCTGGCTGCGGCCAATAAAGGACGGGCACTTCTTTTACGCGCGGCACGTCACGTGTGTAGACACACGCCTACACCCCCCCCCACCACACACCAGCTTTTCCTTTCCGCTTGATGTGTACCACGTGGCAGCCACACCACCGCACCACACCGAACACATACACCTGCATTAAACACTGCACTGCTGCGCATACCAACCACCGTTACTAGCACTAATATAACACACTACACTATGCGACACTCGTACAACAACATCTGCAGCCTGTCATTACCCTTATAAACAGCACGGTTACAGCCGTTCTTTTCTGTTGATTCTCCAACACTACTTTTGCATTGTTAAACCTTTTTTTTTACTTTCTTATTCCGGTTGTCGTTTCCCCTTGATCACGGCACTTTGTATTGCACGTTTTTGCGTAACATAGCGCACGTGGTACACACTACACAACACACACACAACAACGCACGGACGTAACACACGTTACGCACCTGTCACATCACCAGCACTACGTGTTGACACTGTGTTCCTCTAATTACACGAACTTATTTTGGCACGCAGTGACGACTATGGAGCTAACCACACAACAACACAAAACGTCGACTTTGGCATTCACCGCACAAACCGACTCATCACTACTAGCTACCGACGGAACACCACTTACGTTGCGTTGCTGAACACCTACACGTTACCTCATTCGCCTGCCATCGTGTTCAGAAACTCGCACTCACCTGGACAGCCAACCAACGTCAATAACTGTTTACCTATTTAGACACGACGACTTTGACTGTACACTCTCACTTTAACACAAACACGACTTACGACACACTTCACGACATCGTTAAGGAGCAGGTACGGGTACCGCCTACGCGGTATGCCTCTAGGACGCCTACAGGTACGTGGTGTGGACATTGGGGGGACATCGACACCGACGACACACTTTCGGCCACCGCGAGGCGCACACGGTCGAGTCACGTCCTTTTTTGGTGGCGCGGAGTGAGGGAGTCTGGGCTCAGCACCACGTTACGCGACTGCTCACCGCCCGAGACGCGGTAGGGACACGGCTGGTGGCACACGTTTTGTCCATCTCTCTTGAGGTCTGACTGACACCTGACGGAGCTTACGACCGACGCTGGCTGCGTACCACTACGCGCTGTGGTCACTTACTATATTCAACACTAGCGCTGACTGTACCGCTCGCGCTCGTCTGGACTGTCCCTGGGTCCTTTAACTACTATGATTTACCTCAACAAAAGAACGACGAGTTTGCACTCTCTCACTTAACGCTTACCGTACGTCACACGATTTCTCTGCACTTGCTCGCACCTTGTTGGGGACAAGGAACAGGGACGTGCATCAGAACACGTCATCCACTCGTAGGTTTAACTATTGCATACGCGACGAACACGGCAACACGACTTACCACAACGACGAAAACGATACGCTACAGCTAGCGGACGTCTAGAACGTACCAACTTGCACTGACCGCTAACGATTTTTCATTCACTCTCAAGACCGACTACCCGACAAAAAAACTCTACATCACCAAACACGTTTGGCGTACCAGTAATTTGACGTTAACTGCACCTAACGATTGGTTTTTGACAATACGACCGTGTGGACGGTGTTTTAAACTGTTGACACGACGGGGACGATTTGAACACTCGGGGTGACACACAACCTAGGTTGACTTCCAGGTTACACGTAAACAAATGTATTACCTTACGGACTGAAACAACCTTTTATTCACGCACTCGAACTTGGTTCATTTACTGTTCTACTATACTAAACGACAACGAAAACTCATGTACACGTTTTGAAAATAAATCGACCGTGGTACTTAAAGACCGTGTACTCTTTTACTTGCGTACTGTATGCACGCACTTTACCATCCCCATCTTACTAACATGCACCCATAACACCATGGACCCGATTACTCACTTTCGACCTTGTGTTGTGTGTGTGTGTGTCACTGTACTTTTTGCACTGTGTACGGCACTATATATTTATGGTGGCGACGGCCACTGGGGGGCCGACCTAGGAGTACTGGGACAATTGGTCGGGGAACTCGCAGTTCCCCACGTGCGGCCACCAGACGGGACAAGCCACGGGGCCAGGACGTGTACGACGACGGCACATCACGCCTCGTGGGAACGTACGCCTGCGCCTCGTTTGAGGAAACCTCGGCGGCACGCGCACACTCAACGCCTGGCTGCGGCCAACTACACACTACGGACGACGACCCGGGTCGAAGGGACAAGAAGTCGACGACGGAACGAGTAAGAAGACGACACGTGGAAGGAGAGACGACGGTGGACGAGACGGTGGTTGTGGGAGACGATACAGACGACAAGACGGAGAAGAGAGACGACCAACGCACCGCTGTGTGTGTGAGTTCAAGAAGGGACAACCCAAGTGGCTGTGTGGCCTTGACTCGTTTGCCTTTGTCAGACGAACCCGTTATTGTGTATGAAACCTTGCTTGCCTGACCTACTCTCACCGCCTGCCTTGCCCTGGACCGTACTGCGACTCTTCACGGTGTGAATACCCCTGCTATGGACCTACACGACGAACTACTTGGTACATACGGATTTGGCACTACACAACTAACCCTGCCACTTTCCCTCCCCTTGACACGTACAATAAACGGAACCTGAATGCACTTGAACTATCTGGTTGTGGGACCAACTGAACTTATTTATATAGTCCACGTCGTGGTCACACTCACCCCCAACTAGGGAGTGTGCCACACACTACTGGTGGAGAACGGCGGGCAATAGACTACAACACGAGACCTGAATTAATACAAGCTCACAGCCCCCCCCATGGGATACTCGACGACCGTGCTGACAAAGTGGCACACGTATGGGACCTGGAAGACTCCCCCTGTGACAACCGGCCGGCACGCACGACAGACACAGCGCCAAACAAGCACGAGGGCTGGGGCTGCTTGCCGGGATGGGCCCACCACACGTCCCACGGAGAACGGCCACTCTCCCTCCACGGAGGACGGACGAAGACGCGCCAGGGACGCTGGTACCGGCACGCTAGGCGCAGACGCTCCGGTCGGACGACGACGGAAGACTGGGCCACGAATGGACACGCCACTGGGTGACAGGACGTGGTGGGGCCATGCACGGCTGGAACCCCAGCGGGGACTCCACGGAACTGACGGCCCCGCCTGAAGGCTGGCAACCCACGCACGCAGGACGCAGGCCTGGAAGGCTAACAGACGCTCCACGGCTAGCTGTTGGCCGCACGCCACACCGACGACACCACGCACGGCCCGGGAGCAGGCCTAGTACGACGCTCCAGGCCCAGCTGACACGGCCGCACGCCCACGCTTACCGGCGGACGCAGGCCACGACGCTCCACGCGGCGGCACGCTGACATGGCCGCCTGGCCACACGAGACGCACGCACGTGCCCTGGAGCACGGCTGAAGAGCTCCACGGCCCACGCTGACCGGACAGCAACGCCCAGCTGACTGGCTGCGCGCTGGCCAACGAGAGCACGCAGGCCCTGGACGCACGGGCTGACATGGCTCCAGGCCCACGCTGGGCGGCCACGGCCAGCGAGACGAGCACGGCCCGGAGACGACGGCCGACACAACGGACGCTCCACGGCCCCAGCTACACGGCGGAGGCACGGCCCGACGACGGACTGCCGCTGGCCCAGCCGACGACGCAGGCACTGGCCCTGGAGACACGGCTGAACGAGTCCACGGCCAGCTGACTGGCAGAGGGCCAGCGAGAACAGCACGGCGCTGACGCACGGCTGAAGAAGCTCCAGGCCACGCTGAATGCCGCTGTCCTCGCGCGCCCGCTGCCCGCCTCCGCCAACCGACGAGCACGCACGGCCCTGGAGAGGCTGATACACGAGCTCCAGCCCAGCTGAGGCGGAAGCACAGCTCCAGCGACTGGCCGCTGGCCAACGAGAGCACGCAGGCCTGGACGCAGGCCTGACAGACCTCCAGGCCCACGCTGGCGGCCCTGGCCACGCGACGAGCAGCCAACGGCCCGTGGAGACACGGCTGAACGAGCTCACCCACGCTGACACTGGACAGGGGCCAGCGACGACAACCACGCAGGCCCCTGGGAGCAGGCTGAAGGACCTCACGGCCAACGCTGACTGCCGCACGGCCAACCGACGAACAGCAGGCCCGGGACGCACGGCCACACGAGCTCACGGCCCAGCTGACTGGCGGAAAGGCGCAACCGAGAACTACGCAGGGGGGTGGGGCGCTCAGCAGGTTCAGCAGGAGGCGACGGTAGGTTACGGGACGCCGGCCCAGGGCCCCCGGGACTCACACAGGCCAGAGAGCTCCACGGCCCAGCTGATGGCGGACACGGCCACACCGAGAAAGGACAAAACACGCAGGCGCGGACGCACGGCCAGAGACGTCCACGGCACGCTGACGGGCGGACACGGCCAAAACAGGGGCACGCACGGCACTGGACGCACGGCGAGACGCTCCAGGCCCAGTCTGACGGCCGCCGGCCAGCGACGACGCACGCAGGCCCTGGACGAACGGCCGAGGACACTCCACGGCCCAGCTGACGGCGGACGAACGCCCAGCGGACAGGCTTCAGCCCTGCTGACACGGTGGAGACCACGGTTGACACGGGCCTCCACGGCAGCAGCCTGACACGGCCGCCGGCCACACACGAGACGCAGCAGGCCCTGGGCAGGCCCGAACGGCTCCACGGCCACGCTGACCGGCCGCAGCCAGCGAGAGCACAGCACGGACCCCTGGACGAAGACCCGACAGAACGCTCCACGGCCCCACGCTGAGGCACACGGCCAAACGACGAGCACGCAGCATGGAGCCGGCTGAAGGGCCTCCACGGCCCACGCTGACCACGCGGACCCAGGCCCGCTGACGGGCCACTAGGCCCCCTGACCGGCGCAGCGGCAGAGCAGACCCGGGACGGCGTCGACGCAGTCGCAGCAAAGAACTCGACCCGGGAGGCGTGCGCGCGGCGGCGACGACCCAGGGACGCTCGTCGCGCACACGGCAGACGACCCGATACGGCGCGTCGAGCCACGGCAAGACAACGACCCGGGAGGCGTCGCGCACGCGGCAAACGACGCAGACGTCGGCGCAGGCAGCGCCGAGGCGCGCGACGCGACCTGACGACCCGGGAGGGGGCGCCGCAGCAGCGGCACGACCGACCCGGGGGGCGGGCACCGCGGGCTAGCGGTGCGGAGGACCGACCGCCTCGGGGGGGCCGGCGGCGCACGCTCGCGGCGGCCGGCGGGGCGCGGGCGAGCGCAGACCGACCCGAGGCGGTGGCAACCCAGAGCGGGCATTGGGAGACAGTGGGTCGCCTGCCCTCCTCGGTCGGCCCAGTCGAGGGAGGAGGTGTGTGGCAGACCTTGCCATCTGGGGGCCCTGCCTAAGGTAGTACATGGACCATGGCGGCGGGAACTTGCATGTTCCCCGTGGCCCAGAGGGAGCCACGGAGGCCAGACACAGTGTAGCGGGCATCAGCCTCGTGGGAAGTAGCTGCGCCTCGTTGAGGACACGAACTGGGGCACGCCTAATATGTGGCTGCGGCCAATAAATACGGCGAGGACCAGAGGTCGAAGGAGACGTCGAAACGGAGGACGTCAGGGAACGAGAGTGGACGAGAGAGAGGTGGACGACGGAGGTGAGGTTGTGGGAGAGAAACGAGGACGGAAGAGGAGACGACCACAAGACGCGCTGTGTGGTGTTGAGTTAACGAAGGACAACCACAGTGGCTGTGTGCCTTGATCGTTTGCCCTGTCAGAGACACCCGTATTGTGTATGAACTTGCCTGCTGACTCCTCTGCCTGCTGGACCTGATCGATGCGACTATTCCGGTGTGCATTAACTACTGCTTATGGACACTACGCGATAATTGGATACACGGATTTGGCCACTCTACACATACAACTGCCTTCCCACCCTTGACACGTAATAACAGACACTGAATTGACACTTGAATATGGTGTGGACACCGATTATTTACTACGTTCAAGTCGTAGTCACAACTCCACCCACACATGGAGAGTGTCCCACAATATAGTATATATACTTATATATACATTACTATATTGTGTGTTTAGGCAATCATACGCACTTGTCAGATGTGACTGCGTGATACTTTGTTTGGGCAGACGACCTTGGCGCTCTTGGGGAGGGAGTGAGGTAAGAGGAGCATACAGGACGAGAATTCTGGTCTCTAACGCCAACCCATGTTACTACACTTGGTTGGCTCAGGCAAAGGGTCAGACGGTCACGTTGGCATACTGGCCACCGCTACGCAGCTTACGTCATACACGCAACGTTGCTAAGGCGCTAACTATCTAGCATTTTGAATTCCTAACTTACATCAGTACAGACCTGCTCGTCGGAATGAAAATTCGATCTATCTATGTGTTTTATTTTTGCAGTAAACATGCGTTTTGCGACGCAACCAACGTACCAGCATACATACAGTATTACTATCCGTGATAAGACAGAATTATTTTCTCTTTCTAGAGGTCAATCGTTTTTTTTGACAAATACTTAACACTGTACGACACACAGACATTACTTAACAATAGGTAACATAAAAAGTAAATTACACGATACTTTAATTTAGCAGCTTTTATTCCACAAGTGACCATGAACATTGCATTGAATTGAAGGTCAATGTCCAACGCATATTACTGGTTTCGAACCCGTGGGTAATCTTCTCGGCTGGTCGTCTTTATACACTCTCACTACACACGTACCTACGTACACGGTGTCCAGAGACTCCAGTGTTCAGTGAACGTGTTCAAAGTGGTCCCAACATGCTGTTGTGCTGATTTTACGTCACTACGTGCGGCCGTGGTCAAATGTGTATATATACTGTAATTAAACAAAATTTAATGCGACACAGTCAACACGTTAGCAGACGAAAACAAATTAAATACTACACGACGTCACTGACTTTGGTTAACAGGGTCACCTACACTGACACGGAGTTTCTACACGGGTACGGTAGGACGGGACAACGACACACGAACAACGACGAGAGGAGACGGACGACGTGGACGAGGGGACGAGTTCACACGTCACAGACTCACAGTAATTTTTTACTTGTACACCTTCACAGTTACACCGTTAGTCTAAGCATGCACGTTAACAACAATTTATGTGCCAACACACCGCCCGACAGCCGACAGTAAATTATACTAGTAACTTAAACGAAACTTACACAAATACGAACATACGAACTACTATATAAGGATTCTATATAACATAAGTAACATTACAACTCTAACACGTAAAACTCAGTAAACTACACGTAACTACTACACGTAAATACTCGCACTACCACCACTATACATCGATGTACCTACAAACTACTACATTGTTACTACTGGCCTTGACATCCACAGACGACTGTCACGGACTACCTTCACGACCAGTGACTCATACACACTAGCACCGAGCGTTGGCACCACGGACTACGCACTAACCATATCCAGCACCACGCACTACGCACGTAACACTACGCACGAGGGACCAGCACTAGACGTACACCACCACTCACCAGCCACTACGCACCACACACCTTAGCAACTACGCATTTACGACTTGACTGCCGACACTTGTTTCAGGCACGCCTGACTGGCCTGACCTGTGAACGCTGTCTCTGAACTCTGCTGTGTGGCACTACTGACTTACCTGGTCGGACTCGCCTGCCTGACCGGTACGCTGTTGTGGTACACGTTTGGCTGGGGTGGTTACTTGTCTTACACTACATCCGTTTGGCCTTGGCCACCGCACCCGCCTGGTGTATATATCCAGGACGGGACGGGAACGGCTCACCCTCCACACGATGTTACGGGCCGTCCGCACCCACCCCGCTGTACGTGTTTTTACGCTCCACGTGCGGTGCAC